>JZKD02S0064972.1:319045-342819 GCA_000966675.3 Picea glauca
ACCCCGCAGTGTTATTATTACTTTGGGTAGACAATTGTACAAGATACCAGAGGTAGCGTCGCCTACCACTATTTCTTTAATCTCTGCTAAGCAGTGAGTAAGGTCATTTCACAGACCAGGAAGTTCGTCTTCTTTGTGATCCGTGCTCATAGTAAATAGAAGAACGTCGCTACATCTGTGGCCTCTACATAGAGCCTCTCTTTGCAGAAAAATCAAGTGGACGGGATCGTGGAAGAGTAGACATCTTCTCCTCACCCATCGGGGTACCGACGCACTATCAAGTCAAGCATCCAATTGATCTAACCCCCAGTGCACCTATGCCTAATGGACCGGTCTATTGTCACTCGCTAATGGAAAATGATGAAATCAAGTATCAAATCCAAGAGTTGCTTCAAAAGGGTCACACCAGACCTAGATCCTCCCCTTGCGGAAGCCCGATTTTCCTGGTGAAGAAGAGATACAAGACCTGGCAGCTTTGCATTGATTACAAAGCATTAAATAAAATCATAGTCAGGAACTGGTACCCAATTCCTCAAATTGATGACCTTCTTGACCAACTGAAGGGGGTAAATTTATTCAACAAGACTGACCTAAAGTTTGGCTACCACTAGGTTCCCATCGAACTGACTGATGTATGGAAGACAACTTTCAAATCTAAAGGAGGTCTCTTCGAATGCTTGGTCATGCCCTTTTTCTTAACAATCTCACCAACCACTTTCATGAGGTTGATGGATGATGTATTGAGACCCTTCACCAAGTATTTTGTGGTGGTATTTCTGGATGACATCCTCATCTTCAACAAAACTTGGGAGGGGCACATGCAACATATTTGACAGGTTTTGAGCACTCTGCGACAACACAAGCTATATGCCAACTTGGAAAAATGATCCTTTGGCATGAACAAGTTCCAATACTTGGGATACATTATTGATGAGCATGAGGTACATGTGGATCCAGCTAAGATCCAGGTCATCCGTGACTGGTCAGCCTCAACTAAAATAACTGAGCTTCGGAGCTTCTTGGGACTTGTGAACTTCTACTGACGATTCATGTTGGGATTCTCCCATATTGCATGGGCCCTCAACCAAGTGACCAAGTGCGGTCGCAGGGAAACGTTCGCATGGGGGAAGGCACAACAATGACCATTTGATGATATGAAGCATCGCTTGTGCTCAGTTCCAATACTCTCCTTACCCGATCTGCAACAACCATTCGATATTGAGGCTGATGCATCAAACTGTGTTGTAGGTGCAATTCTCACTCATCACAGTCATCCAGTAGCATACCATAGTGAGACACTCTCAGATACCATCTGGAAATATCCCACCTATGAAAAGGAAATCTATTTCATTGTGAAAATATGTTGTCAATGGAAACATTACATTATGGGAAAGGAGACAATCATCCACACTGATCACAAGCCTCTGCAGTTCATACAGACACAAGGGAAGTTGTAGAACAATCACTATCAAAAGTGGTCCACATACCTGAAGAAGTTCCATATCAACATCAAGTATAAGACAAGGAGCATAAATCGTGTCGCTGACTGCCTCATTCAACCTCCCATGGATGTACTCACCACCGTGTTCCATTCCTATGGGAACGAGGCATCTGAGTGGCCCCAACTTTATTAGTGAGATCCTGACTTCGCCACCATCTATCATCTCTTGGGTACAGGCGTGAATGTCACCAATTTTCACATTCAGGATGGACTGTTATGCCATATGGGCCATCTCCGTGTTCCTGCAAGTGAGCATGCAAAGCTGATTTGGGAGGCTCACTACAATCGAATGACATGGCATTTTGGCATGGAGAAAACTGTGGTCATTATACATAAACATTTTTATTAGCCAAAATTTTGGCAGGACATCAACAAGTATATCATATCTTACACGACCTGTGCCATTTCCAAGCCAACCATTAAGAAGAAAGGATTATACACCCCTCTTCCTACTCTCGAGAGTCCTTGGGAATCCATCTCAATGGATTACATGTCTAGCCTTGTGTCCACCAAGCAAGGCAATGACTGCGTATTTGTGGTGGTTGATTGGTTTTTGAAGATGGTGATTCTCACAGCTTGCAAGAAGAGCATCACATCGACAGATACTGTCAAGATCTTATTCGAATGAGTGTGGTTCCATTTTGGGATACCACAGACCATCATCTATGATCAGGACAACAGGTTCCTCAACACATTTTGGTTGAGTCTCTGGTCACGGTTGGACACCAAGCTCACTAAATCCATTGCCTTCCACCCTCGAACCTATGGCCAAACAAAGGTCGTCAATCGGATGATTATGCACATCTTGCACATGTATAACTCTAAGCATCTGTGTACATGGGATGAGAGTCTTCCCTATGTTGAACACAACTACAACAGGGCTCTCCATAGCTCCACCAGCCATAGCCCCTTCCAGGTGGGGCTGAGATTCCAAACCTTAGGTCCCATTGATGTTGCACTACCTCTTGCAAACACATAGACAAATTATTCCCATGTTCAGTCTAAGGCCAACAAAACCACCCGATTCATTGAGCAGATTCAACACATCCGCCAGCAGGTCCATGAGATTTTGCAGAAAGCCATTGCTAAGTACAAGAAGCACCATGATCAACAACGAGTACCACACAAGTTTCAGGCATGAGACAAGGTATGGTTACACTTGCAGAAAGAATACCTTATAGGGTCGCATCGGAAGCTCCATCCACTTCACTATGGGCCTTACACTATCACCAAGGTTGTGGGTGACAATGCTTTTGAGCTCATTACTCCCCCCCTTCCTTGGCTTTCACCCAATGTTCAATGTGGACCTCCTCCGACCATATTTTCCACCATTATTGAACACCTCAGAGATCGTAGAACAATTGACACCAATAGAGCTCAACCCTAGCTCCATGGAACATGCATCCACTAATCATATAGTGGACACACAGGTCAAGGGAACTTGCCAGCAGAGGATCTAGCCTTATTGGGTTTTCAAGGCAGGGCAACTCCTGCACCAAGGAAAGCGGTTCACCTGGAGCCAAATTCAGTAGAAATTTCCTCACTTGATGGGGGAACTCAACAAAATAGATAACATTGCTTCCTAAAGGGGGAGGACTGATCCAAGTCGATATTGGTGTCCACCCACCTATTCCAACTGGATCCTCTTGGCAATTTTTAGTTCAACATGTTCTTCTATAATTCTTTGTAATTATGGGTTCTACACTTCTGGGGATATATGAATCCATACACAACTTTCAAGTGGAGATTGGTGGTCGCCCACCTAATCCAACTGACTTATTTTGGAAGTTTTCATGTCAGTACATATTTATGTACTTCGAGGGCCATTTTGGGGCCCTAAACAATGTTTTTTTTTGCTTGCCACAGTCAAACTATAGACATAGTCAAATTTTGATGCCATAATGTGTAGTTGTTGAAAATACCTTTCAACGGGCTATCATGTGCCTAAAATGGAGGTCGTATGCAAACATTACAACCCCAGGAAGTTGAGGTACCAACTTACCCATTGTGCCCCACATAACTTTTGGTGTTTCATCTCCTAGGGTTAGATTTTTGGATGTTTAGGGTTTTGGAATTCATGAGTAATGTTAAAAAGGCCTCGAGAGCCTCATTGTAATCATTATGCGTAGACATATGCGCGTAGTAACCACATCTCTTCTTAGAGATAGCTACCACTATTCAAGTAAGTTGTTTTTAGTTCCGCAGTTTTACAATTTTAGCCTATTTTATTCATTCAATAGAAGCTATTTTTCACTGGATATTTGTTTTTGTTCTCTGTATCTTTGTATTATTGTATTCAATCTATTATTCATTTTGTTCCGCTCATAAATCTGGATCATGTGGATAGCTATTTTCAATTTGGATTTAGAAGTGGACAAGTATGGGATTTGATAGATGATATCTTCACCCTATGTGAAAATATTAGTATAAAAAATCAGAGAGTTAAGAAGGCTAAACCATTGATATGTGGCACAAGTAATACAGGTCCTGAAATCTTCCAGATGATATGACTATCACACCTTGGAGAACAATACAAGGAGTGAAGGATGAGAAACTTATCATAGCTATATTATCACTTGTAAGATTAGGAGAATTGTCAATGGAAGAAATGTGTAATGAATTTAAAAAATAATTTTGTTGAGTTATTTTTATTTATGTTAGGAAAAGAAAATCAATTTTTTTAGTTTAACATATCAATATTCTAAGTATTTTATTATATATATCATTATAACTTTTTTTTTTAAATTTAGTCACAAGGTGTACATGAGAATACAAGAGGAAAAGGTTAAGATGTTGAATGAAGAAGGTTGGGATGACGTTAAACTCAACTATCCAAATTCAAGCTCTACAACAGTATTGAAACAATTTTTTTTTGCATTCAAAAAGGTATGTTGATTTATTACATTCATATTATTCGTTTGTAAGTTAATTTATTTCTATTTTAATAGTTATAGATATATAACTATATGTTTGTCTATTTCATTAAAGATGCCAAAGAAGAATGCAGATGGAGTACCTAAAACCTTTAAAAGTTGTATTCAAAAAGCCAAGTTTGAAAGAGAAAGAAGGAGACATGTTCGAATTGTTGAACTTGATAACACCCTTGATGACTACATTTGGAATGGGCTTGACACTGTTCAATATAAAGTGATATCAGGTGATTGTGAACAACTTGCAAACATTGTTCCTAAAAAAGAATATTCCCTATTGCGGATATCCCTCATGGTTATAATATCCAAAACATTGGATATGATACTGAGCCTTATACTTACCAAGGTTTCAATAAAGTGGTTATGGGATTTACGTAAGTCACAACATCACCATTTTGGAGATTTCTGGTATAATTTCATTCTGACACACAACAATGATTAGAACAATCAAGCTTCAAGGGAAAAAAAAAGATAAGGATGCAGTTTATTTGGTAAGATATTGAAAGTGTATGCTTAGCAGTTAATATTAGAAAACAATTCTATTAATTCACAAGTTAATTGAATTTGCACTTATTTATGTTACAACCACAAACCTAATATTCAGAGCTCCAATAGAAAACCATTTAAACGTGATTTTGAGAGTATACATCTTGCAACCTCGACAAAAGATGATTCTTATAATTATATTCTTGTCAATGTAAATGATGGAGAGACTCCTAGTAGTTTATTGGTATACGATATTGTGGTTAGAAAGCTAACATATGAGGAAAATGATTTGAAAGGAGAGATGGTTAACATTTATCAAAAATCACAAGCATTAATTAATTATCTTATAGATACATTTTCAAATGAACGAGATTGAGTTTTGGATTTGTTCTCGGGTTCATGTAAGAATTATGATCTAATATTTATGAAATCATACTTCAATCTTATATTATTTTTAATTTATGTCTTTTTACCATATTTAAATTCATTATTTATTTTGTATTTGGTGATTAGGTACAACATTAGTGTGTTGCTTACAGAAATGAAGAAATTGCATAGTTGTTGAAAGTGACCCAATGCAATGCAGTGTCATTCAATAAAGAATTAATGTTATTCCAACTTTTTCAAATGAAATGCAAGAAGTTGGCTTGAGGAAATGAGATTTTAGTGAATTAAAGGTGGAAAAAATGTCAAAGGAACCTCAAGTACTATTAGGAGGAATGATTGGAAATGATCACTTTGGAGAATTTGTGGATATCAAAGAGCCAATGGAAGAACAAAATGACACAACGAAAGTACAAAATGATGTCGAAGAAGATGATAATGTGTCTATTGAGAATGATGAATTTAGGATATATGATATTATTGATTAGTTTGAAGATAACCTTGAAGACGATGCTCAATTTTGCAAATTTTTTATGAGCTATAATTGTAATGTTTTGACTTTCAGATTTTAAAATAAGAATGAAGATGTATCTATTGTTGTTTTATGACAAATTTTTTTATTGTTTTATTTTTCATTTTATTTGTATGTGAATCACTATACTATGAAATTTTTTATTAATTGTTGTCATTTTTTTACTTCAAATGTATAAAAATATGAAAGAAAATGTTAATTTTTTATAAAATTTTGACTTTTTTCGTTCAATTATGTCCATAAAAATGATTTATTTGACATGTTATTTTAAAGGAATAGGTACCAAAAATGTATATTGACATGTTTTTTAATTATATATGACTATAAAATGTATATTTTTTGCTAAATATTAAAAAATAGTGTTATTTAACTACAATTTTTTTTATTTTTTTATGTAATGAAGTAAAGGTAAACAATGTGTTAAAAAATGATGGTTTCCACTATATTTTAAAAGTATGAAACAATAAATTAATTAAGGAGACACAATTATATGAAAAAAATCGTAACTTCAAAAATGTAAATGGTAAAAAATATTTTTAAGATTGAAAGAAGCATGAAAAAATAACTAAAACCACCGTTGAATTAAAAAAAATTAGAAAAAATTGAAAATAGATGAAAAAAAACATTTTAAAAAATATTGTGGAAACATTATGGATCGAAAATTTTAAAATATAGAAACCCCACCTAAAAAGGGATGGGGTGTGCTACTGGTAGCACCATTTTTAAAAACGAGGCAAAAAATGTGACCCCCCCAAAAACGATAACTCTGTAGAGTTCTCATTAAGTTGGTAACTATGTTTTTAGGTATGGGCACATTGGTTCTCATAATATGATGAAACATCAAACATTAATTTGTATTTTTTTTTAAATTATTAAAATAAGTTGGGAAAACCTAAAGGTGACTCTTAAAAGAGTAAAAAGTGAGGATTTAGTTCATTTCTTCATTTCACATTAGAGAAGAGGAAGAGAAGGTGGCTCTACAAGATAATGCAATACAAAATAGTCATAAATGTAGGGAAATATAAATAGTATTATAGACAAGAAACCATTATTTTTCCGTTTAATTATTTCATTTCTTCCCATTATTGATTTTATTTCTATTACTTTATGTTTCTCACTTTTGCTCATGTTTTCTTAGTTGTTGTTTTTTTCTTTGGGGGGGGGGGGATTTATTTAGGGTTTTACATCAACATATATGACTATCAAATGAGGGGAAATTTCAACTAAGAAAGGGGAACATCTTTCTGTAACATGGTTGTGTATCCCCATTATTGATTTTATTTCTAAAATTTTCAATTTGTTCCTTATTTGTTAGTTAATTTTGATTCTTCTTCTTATTATTAAACTGATTTAGGCATTTTCCCTTTATTTGTAGGTTAATGCATTTAATTTAGGGTTTTACATTAATAAATATGTCTAGCAAATGAGGGGCGAGTTCGACCAAGAAAGGGACACACTGTTTTGTAGCATGGGTGCATGTCCAAAGGGGTTTTCACCTCTATTTCTTTGCAGTTTGATGAGTTTCTTTGACCTATGCAATTTTACTACCAGTGTTCTTGGAGCACCAATGCTCCCCTTTTGTTTAGAGGCACCAGTGCACAATTTTTATCTTGGAGCACCATAGCTCCTAGTTCTCTTCTTTGGTCTAAGAGAAATGATTCTTCACTTTAGGCATATTACCTCTATTGGATGAATGGTTTTCAAGAGTTTTCATCAAACATTTTTCATGTAATAATTGAGTGGTTTTGTAATTACAAGAGATACACTCATTAAGTGGCTTGAATGGTTTGACACTCACCATAAGGTTTTGTATAGGTAGTTTCACCACCATTACTATATTGTAATGCTTAATATTTCAATATTAGTTATTGTACATTTTCATAATATTATTCCTTTGTTTATTTCTAGTGTCTTGTATGCTTTTAACTATAATTTTTATTTCAAATAATCAAAATTTAAAATTTTGTTCAATATGATGCAAGTATTTTCATTTTTTAACTTGTAAATAAGGGATTCATTAATAAACAAGGGTAAGAACTAATACTTGAAATGTTCAAAATAAAAGTTATGTGTAATGTCCCCTTCCAATTGACCGTGATGGAGGATGACTCAATAGCCTATACAACTCTCGTAGGCTATAGTCAACAAGGAAAAAACGAGTCAAGGAGGTTTATTTGGTGTCACTAGGTAAAAAGGAATGGAAAATACTAAAAGTGACATTAAATAAAATGAATAATTATATTTAAATGGAATTGAAAGGAAAATAAAGTGAATATTTGATTTGGTCAAAATGGGAAAAGATCTAGAAGGTCCAAGGAAAGCACAAATAAAAGAGTAATCTTTCCCCTTATCATTATGATTTGATATCTTATTGGAGTGCTCTTGTAGCTAGCATTTTCATTGGGGTTTTGAGAAAAAATCTTCCACTGCAGGTTTAGTTTCGATGGCTATACCTGCCCGAGCTATAAAAGATGGGAATTCATCTAGAGTTCTCATTGGAGTTCATTATGGTGTTTGGTTTCATAACGGAGAGAGTTGGGAGGCATATCGAATTGCACAGGGTATTAGTGGCGGGTTTCAGGAGGAGGATGATTGTCTGATATACAGGGGCCAAGAGGGATTCACACATATGTGGAAGGAGCCACCCCTATGGTTTGAGCATGGGTTGTCTCACGAGGCCCCACTAGACGATTCATAGTCATCCCGTGAGGACCTCTACGAATCAGGTTTGAAACAATTTTTTGGATCAGGTTTGCGAGGGGTTCAGGATGGGATTGAAAGCCTGATTGCAGAGTGGATATTACTAGACAGAGAAGTGTAGGGCTTGGAGATTCTTGGGATAGTAAATTGGCATCATCCCAGGTTTTCTTGTATTGTTTATGTAGTAGATTGTGTAGCTATACTATCAGCCATTAGATTTGTGTGCTTAGGAGTATTCTATAGCTGTTAGTACAACCATTGGATATCATTGTACTGATTTTAGGAGTTTCCATCCATAATAAGATGCCATGTTATATGCTCTATTTTTTGTGTAATGGATGCATGCTATATGTTTGACACTTTTCCTAATTGAGCAAATTATTTGTAAGAAGTTAATAACACAATCACATAAGAAGGAATAAAATTTTTGGGACAGAAAACAAAATTTCCCCTCCTAGCTTGCTTGGGAACATTACATTATGATATCACTATATTTTAATAACAATATATTTATTAAGTTTAATGCATCAATATTAAGTAGATAAAAAAAATATTTTATACAAAAGTATTATATTATAAAAATGACAAAAATATTGGTAGATTATTAAGTATAAATATTTTTTTGATAAAAAAACTAATCATTTGATTTATTATTTGATATCAACAAAGCTATATATTTTGTTATTGATGCATTGATGCTCCTGTTTGATCTCGGAGCATTGAAATCTATGATTTACTTTGATGTGGTTGAACTAGCATTGGTGCTTTACTTTGTATGGGTGCATTGGCATCATTTCTTCACTTTGGTATGGGTGCATTGGTGCTCCTCTTTTAGATACATGCACAATAGTGTTCCTATAAGCTATAGGTGTCATTGGTCCTCCTATAAGTTATACGTGCACTAGTGATCCTCTTTTAGGTATGGGTGCATAAGTGATCCTATGCCCTTAGAGCATCAATGCTTTGTAATGTATAACAAACATTACTGTGTATTAAATAGTTGCATACCAATGTATGTTAATGTTTTAAGCATAATGACAAAAAAATCTCTGATTGCTCAAAAAAATTATTTATAGTGAGAATATGCTAAAAACTTCATTACCAATTGAATAGGGTTTGGTTTTTTTTTTCCCAATCTTGTAATGCTAAAAACCTTCACTAGAAGATGTTTTCCTTGTAGTGATTTAGGAGGGAGTTGAGGTGGTTTAGATCATGTTTGTTTCTAGTAATAATACTAGTGGATTATTCTCTTTGTTATTAATTACATTTTCTATATCTTGTTCGTTTCTCATTTGATCCTAGGATTTAATTTATCACATCTTGCATTTTAGCATATTTCATTTGCTTCGTTTCATTCCCACATTCACCCCATTTTCATTTACATTTCTACATTTTACATTAGTTAGTTTAGAGTAGATAGATAATAAATAATAATATAACATCTTACAATGCATATAGTAGTTGTGCCATGTAATGTACCCAACTAATATCAATCTGTAACGTAATCAACCTCCTCGCTGGGTACCATGCTCTGATACCAATATGTAATGTATCCAACCTCATAGTTGGGTACCGTGATATGATACCAATATGTAACATACCCAACCTCCTAGTTGGGTGTCATGATCTGATACCAACTTGTAATGTACCCAACCTCCTAGATGGGTACCATGCTCTGATACCAACTTGTAACGTTCCCCGTTAACAAAATACTTTGATACCAATTTGTAACGTCCTTATTAACAATCTATAACTACTTTGATACCAATATGTAACATACCCATCCTCTTAGCTCGGTATCGCACTTTGATACCAATTTGTCACATACCCAAATTACTACTGAGTAACGCTACTCCAAAATCTAGTGCACAAATTATGCTCTATAACATTGGTCTACGCAGGAATACTTGAAGTAACACACTCAACCCCAAGTTGGGTCATGCCACACAAATTTCCTCTTCTGACACAACTTCTAACAGTGGAAGTAACATAATACAACCGCGGGCACAATTATGCTAAGAACACAACCTTACTGTGTGTGTAATCCTCTTTGAACATGTGATCACTACTTCGCGCGCAACCAATCTAGTGTCATACACAAATTTTGTTCTCCTTGTGTGTGTGGACTGGTTCCCTGTGAGCACAAGAGAATCCAACCTCTTGTGTACATGGAGTGTTTCCCTATGCACATGACCATTCTAATCCTTGCCTCAGAGACTCATGATCATTATTATAAGATTAAATTAACATAAATAATTAATAACATTTGTCATACTTCGCATGTACAACTTTGATACTAAATATCAACACCACACTTACATGTGCAAGTATCATTATACATAATAACAACAATTACTTATATGCAACATCATAAAAGAATTAAATGCATATCAGACATAGATAATTAAGCACACAATAAATAAGGCAAGTACATAAAGGACACTTATCTTTTATGAAAAGTCACCAACTGCACGTAGAACTCAAATGCTCCTCCCAACCATAGACTCTGTTGCTCATAAAATTTCAAAAAGAGGTCATCCCTGAGTTGGGCCTTAAACTACACCAGGGAAAAAGGGTTCCTAATGCCAGACTAAGGTTTGATAATCAACATAATTTCTCGGTCCAAGGTTCCCACTGCTGCAACTAGTCTACAGTCTCGCATTTCATAGGTGGTTTTCCCACCCCAGGAAGTGTGCCCCTTTTATGCTCAACAATCCCTTGGCTGCCACACTTCCCTTCCAGGGCTTCAACAATAGGCTAGACAGGAAGTCTTGGATCCATACAACTAATGCCCATCGCACTAGGGAACAATTTCCAACAAAAATATCATCTAGAGAGAATGCTCATGGGCCTGACAACCCACTTATTTGACAACAAGTCTCTCACCTAGAGAGAATGCGCATGGGCCTAACAACCCACCTCTTCGACAACAAATCTATCACCTAGAGAGAATTCTCATGGGCATGACAACATGCCTCTTCGACAACATATAATCTAGTTATCATACAAAAAAAACCTTTACAACTCTTCTCTGCAGATACAGTAATGGTTTTCCTTTCTTAGATGGTCCAACCCCTTCTACACATGAGAAATTGAATGAATTATTTCCCCCCAATCCCTCAAAATAAGCTAATTCCAACAATATATATTACATGCCTTAAATTGGACACTTGTCACCTTCAGAAGTAGCTTAAGCCAAATGGTGAATTGTTCCCATCCCTTAGAAACATAGAATAAATAATTATCCATAAATTGCACTTTTCGTAAATATTAATAAAATATTCCCTTGGACTTAAGTCCCCCCCCTTTTCCCTTTTTCGGTGGAGTTATCCCCCCGTCTCTTTTTGTCTGATTTGTCTACACACAATGGTGTGATATTATTAATAACTTGAGTGTGATTACATTTTAGAAGGATAGGCGCACTGGCCTATTTCCATTTCGTCTCACTAGCCTCATAACCACATAGGCTCTCCAACCATATATATATATATATATATATAAATCGATTTGATGCACACTTCAAGGTAATCCACGTGCACTTACTCAAGTATGCACAACAATGTGAAAAGTGCATGTCCTTCCTATGATGTGAAACCACACACACTTACTTAGGTTTGCGCAAAACTATGACATGTGCACACCCTTTCTTTGATTACAATCCTTGTGCACTACTCAGGTGCGCGCAAAACCAAAACTTGGTTCCAATGACTCACCAACCTATATGTACATTTACATTTATAATTGGTACCAACAACTCACTAGCCTATATATACAATTACAAATAGGGTTCAGTTTAGGGACATTACATCCCCCCCCCTTAATTATGCATTGTTYTTAGTGCATTAAATACACATGTACATACAAATTTTCAAAAATMTTCAAAAAGATGCACATACTCTYCCCTCATAGCATCCTYGTGCTCCYAAGTTGCATCCTCAGGACCGTACCAAATCYATTGGACCTTTACTAGTGTGTTTCTCCCAACTCACTAGTGTGGTGCACTTTCTACCATAAAGTGCCTCAAATGGGCTCATCTTTAGAGATGCTTGATACCCATTGTTATAATCAAACTCTACCAAGTGAAGGTAGTCTTCCCATTTTGATGGTTTATCCATCATATACATCATGAGCATATCTTCAATCACCTGATTTACTTCCATTTGACTCTGGATGATAGGTTGTGATAAAGTTCAGATTTGTCCCAAATCCTTTGAATAGCCCTTTCCAAAAGTTTGATGTGAACTTGGAATCTATGCCAGACACAATTGTATTAGGTACACCATGCAACTTAACAATTTCTCACATGTATATTTCATTAATGTTGGCTTCCTTGTGCGCTAACTTCACTGGAATAAAATGGGCATCTTTAGTAAGCTTGTCCACCACTACCATAATAGAATCATGTTGCTTAATAGTTTTAGGAAACTTAGTAATGAAATCCATGGTTACAAATTCCCACTTCCACTCAGGAATGGGAAAATGCTTTAGCAAACCAGTTGGATGTATGTGCTCAGCCTCAGCCTTTTGACATTCAAGGAATCTAGCAACAAAATCAAAAACCTCCTTTTTCATGTCTGGACAATAGTATTACTTTTTGACTCCTGCAATAGTTTTCTGGTAGCCTAGGTGTCCAACATAAGGAACCTTATGCATCTCTAAAAATAAGAGATTTTTCAACTCCTGATCATTTGGCACATAGACTATGTGCCTATACACGAGGATTCCATCCTCTTTTATCTCATAACCTTGCAATTTCTGTTGTGACATGCCTTGTTGTAAACTCGTATTTTTGTCCACATATCGCTGATCTGATTTGGAAACTTCTAAAATTCTGTCACACAAATCTGATTTGTACATCCTAATGGTTGTATCATGCATTTCATGCACCCTCTTGGCGAGTGCGTCAACCACCTTGTTCTCTTTCCCTCTGATATGATTTATGTCAAAGTCATACTCACTGAGGAATTCTAACCACGTTCTTTGTTTGGCATTTAAACTTGGTTGTCCAAACAAATACTTCATCCCACTATGGTTTGTTCTCAGCTCAAATATTTTACCCATGAGATAGTGTTGCCACATATTCAAGGCATTCACTATGGCTACCAATTCTAAGTCATGAGTAGCATAGAGTCTTTCATGCTCTTTTAAATTTCTTGATTTGTATCATATCACATGCTTATTCCGACTAAGGACTCCATTGATCTCTTCCTTGCATGCATCCGTGCACACAATGAAGTCTTCATTAGGATCAACAATTCTCAAAATTGGCGCACTTGTCAATAAACTCTTTAAGTGTTGAAAACTTCTTACACAATCAAAAGTCCATTCAAATCACACACATTTCTTTTGCAAGGATGTAATTGGGTGCACAATTGTTTTAGAATCCTTCAATAAACCTTCTGTAATAACCTGCAAGTCCCATGAAGGACCTCACCTTTGCAAAATTTCTTGGTGTTGGCCATTCCTCAATAGCCTTTATCTTTTATGGATCCACAACTATTCCTTCCTTGGAGATGATATGACCCAAGTAATGAATTTGTCGTTGGTAAAATAAGCACTTGCTCAACTTTGCATACAACTGATGCTCCCTCAATACTTGTAGCACCATCCTCAAGAGTTTCACATTCTCTTCTTTAGACTTTGAGTAAATAAGTATGTCATCCATAAATACAATGACAAAATTTTCTAAGTATTCTTTGAAAACTCCATTCATCAAACAAATGAAGACATATGGTGCAATTTTCAACCCTAATGGCACCACTGTGAACTCGTAATGTCCGTACCTTGTTCTGAAGGAAATATTTCTGATGTCTTCTTCTTTAATTCTCACTTGGTGATATCTATATCTGAGATCAATCTTTGAAAATATCTTCGCTTCCCTCAATTGATCAAAGAGTTCATTTATCTCTGGCAAATGATGCTTGTCCTTTAGTGTTACTTTGTTTAACTACCTGAAGTCAATACAAAGTTTCAACGTACCTTCCTTCTTCTTCATAAACAATAGTGGGGCACCCCAAGGTGACACACTTGGGCGTGTATACCCCTTCTTTAGAAGCTCTTCAATTTGCATCTGTAATTCCTTTAGCTCTGGCATACTCATCCTATAAGGAGTATTGCATACAGGCACTGCTCTAGGCTTCATATTTATAGAGAAATTAATATCTATTTTCGGTGGCAACCCCAGTATCTCGTTAAAGACATCCTCAAATTCTTTCAGTACTGTGGAGTCTTCAACATTTGATACTTTATCCTTAGGTGCCTCCTCCATGTGCATTGCAAATACTTGACATTCTATTCTAAATCTTTTCTTCAATTGCAAGGCTAAAATGTCTTTGATAGTTACAACTCTTGGAATGCCTTGAACTATTGTTAAGTTTCCTTCCTCATACAAACAATTAAATGTCTTATTGTAACAGTCTAGAACAACATGATGTTGGTCCAACCAATCCATACCAATGAGACAATCATACGAGCTGAAAGGTATGATATTGAAATCAAATTTTGTGTGCAGTCCATCCATTTCCATTGGAAATGCATTAATTATCTCATTAATTTTCTTTTTTTCTCCTGTAGCTAACTTCACCAACCAAGTTTTTCCAAGCTTGCTTCTCAACAATTGGAATCTTTCCACCATCTTATAATCTAGATAACTATGAATAGCTCCTGAATAAATTAAAATAGCAATGGGTTGGTCATTAATCTTACCTTCCACTTCAATCATGTGTGACTGAAACTCATATTTCTTGTTATCTAGGGCTGCGTAAATCCTAGGTACATTTCTTCCCATGCATTCAATTGTCGCAACTTGTTGTACACTATGTGCAGTCCTCGCTTTTTCACCTCTTTGAAGGAAATATCTATACATATGATCTCTGCCACAACCCCAACATTGAATAGGTTGTTGCTTTGTTTTTTTCCCCACTGTTTATGTCATTCTGGGCTCCTTGGGAGTTGTTTGTCCTTGTGCAATATTTATGAAAAATGGCGGCTTAGTCCCCTTCTTCCTCTATTCCACCTTTCTTTTCATCTCGTCTTTCCAAGACTTCTGAAATGTCAGTCTTCCCCTTTGGTGATCATAAAGAAATTAAACATGCCTTATGGTTTCCTCCAATATCTTGGGGTCATCATAATGTATCTTGTCACTAATAAATGAGGGAAACCCACTCATGTACCTCTGAATTTTTACTTTCTTATCCGTGATGAATGCAACATATTTCAATAGCTCTAAGAAGCTTCTTTCACACTCATCTATTTTCATACTCCCAAGCTTGACTTCAAAGAACTCCTTGATTTTCTTGTCATAGTATCTCTTGGTTAAGTATTTCTTTTGAAAATACCTCTTGAACTCCCTCCAAGTAACCTTCTTTTCATCAATGTGTTTCACTTGCATGAACTAATCCCACCACATTGATGCTCTTCCTTTTAGCTGATAGATGGAAATTCTCCCTTTTTTTTGTGCATGCTAATAATACAACTGGAAGTACTTCCTCATACCTAGCAGTCAGGTCTTTGCTTATTCATCCTTCTTATGCTCACCATCAAAGGTAGGAGGATTGATCTTATTCATTTCTCCCTGTAACTCATCCACCCCAGTCCTTCTCTTATGCTTTCTAATAGGAGACGGAATTGAGCTATTGTGTGCTTTCCTAAATGAATTCTTTGGTGAGTGGTGATGTTTCATATCAACACTTCTTGTTTCTCTTCTTTCACCATGAGACCTATGACTCATTGACTTGCTTGACCCAGTCTTCTTATCCATTTTATTTTCTATTCTTTATGAGCTTTGCATTAACTTGATATTGAAGTAATCTTACTACTCCTTGGCTTTCATAAGCCTCTCATTATCATCTTTATATCACTAGACATATTTTTGCAGTCCCTTTATGGTTTCTACCATATTTATGTGCTCCTCCTTAGATTCTATACCATCAACACCCAAACCAACATAGAAAACCTTGAATTCATCATCATGGTTGTAAGTTCTCTACACATCCTCCATGCTTTTTGACTTTCTACACTGGTTCTATCCTGCTCTAATCATTGTTAATTCTGCAAAATGTGTAGATAATAGGATCCATTAGATGAATTCATACAATAAGTTCATGAAAACCCTGCACCATTTTGTGAGAATCCTTTCTTCTAATTTCTTTTTCTGGGTGAATAATTGGAATCCTTTTTCCAAAACTTTCCCATCATCTAGTCCTTTGTGAAAGATAATTAATGTTTATTGCAATAATTAATTATTTTCTGAGTTATTGAGGTTGGCCCTGATGTGCCAATAGACACCACTTTTGGTCTATCCAGTATAGTATAAATAAATATGATTTCCCCATTGAGGAAACACACTTGTCATTTGTCATTTTGGAAATTTCAGAAAGTACATCTTCTAGGGATGAAGTATGCACCTCTCTTGGGTGCAAGTTTCAAGGTAGTAAAGCACCCTCTTGTGTGCATTAGGGTTTCATGGTTGGAGGATTTTCTCTGGAGAATATAGCAAAGGATTGTTGGGTTTTTCTCCCTTGTTGAGAAGGGTTTTCCCAGGATATTTCTTGTGTTCTTGTGCATGGTATTTCTTCTTGTGATCTTGGTTATTGCAACAATTGTGAATGGTGTAGCTGCATTTGTTTATGGTTCAAACAAATGCTAAAATTGAAATAAACCTCATGCTTGAGCCTAACATAGTGAAAATTCAACATGGTTTTAGAGCATAGGTCTTGAAGAACCCATTTCACAAGCTTCTAGTAGCCATCCTTTCTCTCTTCTGCAGAACCGTATGACCTCCTAGGGTTTCCAGAAATTCGTACGACCCTCCCTGGTTTGGGTGTTCCAGTACTTAAAACTGAAACGTTGGGGCTAAAAATTACATAGTGGTGTACGAACTCTCTCAGTGCACCTCCAACAACTCTCAGATTGCAATTCCTATAATTTTGAATTTTTGGCCCTAGGGTTTCTAGGGTTTCATAATTTTCTGCAGAATATTTAGATTTAGGGTTTATGCAGCTCATTGAAGGAGATTTTCAGCTCACAAATGTTATTCTAACTTTGAAGGATTATTTTTGGCAGTCATAAGCCCAACGAAACTTAAGATTTCTAGCCTAGCCTAGTTGTTAGGTCTCCTAGCCCAATTGGTAAGGGTTTGTGGAAGAATCTGCAAACCATGAAGAATAGAACTCTGTTGGAAGATAGGCTTGAGGAATCAAGAAAATTCAAACTACATTAAGAAGATTGGAATACATATCCAGAGCCACATCAGAGAGATGAAGACATCAAAGATGAAGCCTTCCTCCTCATATCAACACTCTCAAGTATGAACTTGTATATAGTATTTGTATCATTGTCATGAGGATACCTGCAGGAGGAAGGAACCTTTGCTGCAATCATGGATCCAGAGGGATCTCAGTTCATTCAGAGGAAAAACACACTGGAAGTGAAGACTCAAGGTTTGATTGTTTTAATTATCATGCCTCTAACCTACATTTCTAAGTTTTCTACATTACAAGTAGGTGTTGTAGCTGTAATCCTTAAATTGTTTTGATTCTAGAGATGTACTCATTATTCTCCTCTAGGGGATATTCTTGTCTTGTTTCTCTTCGTTTGTTTTCTTGTTCTAGGCATGTTAACACCAAAGGAATATGTTTACCCTTTAGAATTTAGGGGGAGTCACTTGGCTCAGAGGGAGTCAAAACTATTTAAGAAGGAGGAAGAACAGAACCATCATTGAAGTAACCAAATAAATGATACATGATCATCATCTGCCTATGATTCTATGGGTAGAAGCATCCATGACAACAGTATAAGGTCTGAACATGAGTCCTCACCAGATTTTGAAGAACATGACTCCCGAAGAATCCTTCACCAGAGTGAAGCTTGAGGTAGGACACTTCTGGATATTTGGGTGTCTAGTATATCTTCATGTACCCAAAGAAAAGAGATCCAATCTAGAACCCTCGGGAAGAAAGGGTACATTTGTGGGATACAATGAATCTTCAAAGGCTTACCGAATCTACATCCTTGGTTAGAGATAGATTGAGGTAAGAAGAGATGTCATCTTTGAAGAAGAGATATCCTTTCGAGGATCCATAGAATCTCAGATGGAGATTGATAGGGAGACACTACCTTCTCCCCCTTCAGCAGTTCATAGGGAGACAAGCATTGTTCCAGTTGATCTAGTTTCTCCAGTTGATTTTCCTAGAGACATTACAGTAGGCCATAAAATACCTGCCTAGGATCAAAAAACTCTGCAGGAGGCAGAGGGAGATGCAGCTCTTCGAGGTACATTACGAAAGAGAAAGAGACCATAGATATTTTCGAGCTATTGTTCATTCATGAGCCACATCATTGATACCAAGTCTTCTTTTCATGGGGAAGCAACAGGTCAACATGTATGGCAAGATGCCATGACATAAGAGTAGCAATCCATCATGAAGAATGATGTGTGGGATATTGTTCCAAGACCAGAAGGGAAGTCTGCAGTAAATTCCATGTGGATCTATAAGATCAAGCATGCAGTTGATGGAAGTGTCGAGAAATACAAAGTGAGATTTGTAGCAAGAGGATTCTCACAGGTGGAGGGAATTGACTATGAGGAGACATTTGCTCCAATAGACTGATACACTTCCATTCGTACTATCATTTCACTAGCTTCATCCAAGGGTTGGAAACTACATCATATGGATGTAAAGACAACATTTCTCAATGGTGAGATTGAGGAAGAAGTTTACATCGAGCAACCAGAGGGATTCGTGATACACGACAATAAGACTCATGTGTGTAGGTTGAAGAAAGCCTTGTATGGACTAAAGCAAACACCTCGTGCTTGGTACAAGAAGATGAATGGATTCTTGATGAGTTTGGGCTTCAACAAGAGTCTTGTTGATCCAAACCTATATTATAATATTGTTGGTGACGAGTGCCTAATATTGGTCCTGTATGTGGATGACTTATTCCTCACCGGTTCATAAAGACTTATTGATGAATGCAAGCGAGCATTGACTTCTTGGGACTGGAAGTATGGCAGAGGACTGATGAGATTTTCCTAAGTCAAGGAAAATATACAGTGGATATATTGAAGAAGTTCGGTATGACAGACTACAAATCCATGCCTACACCAATGGTGATGGATTTGAAGAATATGAATGATGCTTCTACTGATTTAGGAGAGATTGATCCACATTTATACTAATAACTAATTGGATCATTGATGTATCTGGTTAACACCAGACCTGACATATGCTATGCAATGAATGTACTTAGTTAGTTCATGAGTCAGTTGAGACAGACTCATTGGATAGAAGTGAAACATGTATTTAGATATCTACGAGGCACAGTTGGATATGGCCTGAGATATTCCTCTAGTATAGACATGCGTTTGCAGGGATATGCCAATGCAGATTGGGTAGGGAGCACAGTGGACTGGAAGAGCACATCTGGTTGTTGTTTTACCTTGGGGTCTGCCATGGTTTCCTGGTGCAGTAGGAAATAGAGCTATGTAGCTTTGAGTACCATAGAAGCAGAGTATATAGCATTGAGTGTGGCAGTCCACAAAGCAGTGTGGCTTCGCAATCTCCTGACATATTTATTTGATCATGAGATGGATTCTACCATTATTCATTGTGATAACCATAGTTGTGTGCAGTTCTCTGAGAATCATGTGTTTCACGATAAATCGAAAAAAAATGAGATAAAATGTCATTATATTAGAGACATGGTGTAGATGAAAGCAATACACGTGCAATACCTTCCTACACATGAGAAAATTGCAAATATTTTCACCAAACTGCTTTCCAAGACAAAGTTTGGGTACTTTTGTGAGAGACTTAGCCTGGTGGAGAATTCCTCCCTAGCTAAGAGGGAGTGTTAATGATTACAACTTCATGAGACATCCTCCAGGACACCGACTGAGTGAGTCAGCCTGTGAGAGAGCCCATGAATTGGGTGTGCCCATGATATGGGTGTGTCATTCCTCTATGGACTAAGATGAGACAATGTGTGCCCTTGTGTGGGGTGAGGATTCCCATGAGTTGGGTGTGTCATCCTCTTTGGATTGATATGAAATGATGTGTACGCCTGTGAGGGGTGAAGGTGCCCATGTGATGGGTGTGCATCAGACTCTAGACTAAGTTGTTATGACATGTGGTCTCTTGCCTTGTGGACTCAGTTGAGTCTGGCTTGAGATGATACTCTAGATGATTCTCTTGTGGACTCAGTGAGATAGAGATCTGTTGAGTAAGAAATCCCTATGGCTGAGCACAGGTGGATGTTCCTCTAGTGGCTGAGCACTAGTGGATGTGTGAGATCCCTTGCTATATTTTCCGAGAGTAATATTTACCTGTAACCATAATTGTGATGTAAAGGGTAGAGGTTGGCTCCACCATGTGTGAAAGATAATTAATGTTTATTGTAATACTTAATTATTTTCTGAGTTATTGAGGTCGGCCATGTTGTGCCAATAGACACCACTTTTGGTATGTCCAGTCTAGTATAAATAAAGGTGATTTCCCATTGAGGAAACACACTTGTCACTTGTCATTTTGGAAATTTCAGCAAGTACATCTTCTAGGGCTGAAGTGTGCACCTCTCTTGGGTGCAAGTTTCAAGGTAGTAGAGCTCCCTCTTGTGTGCATTAGGGTTTCATGGTTCGAGGATCTTCTCTGGAGAATATAACAAAGGATTTTTGGGTTTTTCTCCCTTGTTGAGAAGGGTTTTCCCAGGATATCTCTTGTGTTCTTGTGCATGGTATTTCTTCTTGTGATCTTGGTTATTGCAACAATTTTGAATGGTGTAGTTGCATTTGTTTATGGTTCAAGTAAATGCTAAAATTGAAATAAACGTCATTCTTGAGCCCAACATAGTGAAAATCCAACACTAATACCAATTTGTAATGTACCCAACCTCCTAGCTGGGTTCCATGCTTTGATACCAATATGTAACATACCCAGCCTCTTAGCTGGGAACCATGCTCTAATACCAATTTGTAGCATACCCAACCTCCTAGCTGGGTACCACTATCTAATACCAACTTGTAATGTACCCATCCTCCTAGCTGGGTACCGTGCTCTGATACCAACTTGTAACATTCCTCGTTACCAAATCGGTCTGATAACAATCTATAATTTCCACGCTACCAATTTGTAACTTCTTTGATACCAATCTGTAACGTACCTAGCCTTCTAGTCAAGGATCGCACTTTGATACCAATTTGGAACATACCCAACTTACTGTTGATTAATGCTACTCCATCTAGTGCACAGATTCTACTCTATAACATTGGTTTGCACATGAATACTTGAAGTAATGCGCTCGACCCCAAGCTAGTTCACGCCACACAAATTTTCTCTTTGACACAACTTATAACAATGGAAGTAACATAATACAACTGCACATACAAGCATTCTGAGCACACAACCTTACTATACGTGTAATCCACTTTGAACATGTGATCACTATTGTGCATGCATCCATTCTAACGTAATACACAAATTTTGTTCTCTGTGTGCATCTAGACTGCTTTTCTTCGCACACAAGCGAATCCAACCTCTTGTGTGCACGACTATTCTAATCCATGCCTCGGAGACTCATGACCATTATTATAAAGTTAACTTAACAAAAATAACTAATAACATATGTCATACTCCACATGTACTACTTCAGTATTGAATATAAACACCACACTTACATGTGCAAGCAACATTATACATAATAACAACAATTACTTATAAGAAACATCATACAAGAATTAAACTCATATCAAACATAGATAATTAAGCACAATGTAAATGAGACAACTACATAAAAGACACTTATCTTTTATAAAAAGTCACCAACTGCGCACAGAACTCAAACGTTCCTCCCAACGATAGTCTTTATTTTTCATAATCTTTCAACAACAGGTCACGCCCGAGCTGGGGCTTAATCTCCACCAGGGAAAAAGGGTTCCTAATGCCAGGCTAAGGTTTGATAATCAACAAAATTGCTCAGTCCAAGGTGCCCAATGCTACAACTAGTATACAGTCTCTCATTCCTCACGTGCATGTTCCACCCTAGGAAGTGTGCCCCTTCTCTGCTCAACATTCCCTCAGCTGCCCCTCTTCCCTTCTAGAGCTTCAAAAATAAGACATAAAGGAAGTCTTGGAGCCCTACAACTAATGTTGAGCACACAGGGAACAATTGCCAACAAAACTCTCACCTTAAGAGAATGTTCACATGCCTAACAACTCGCTTCTTCGACAACAAGTATCTCACCGTGAGAGAATGCACACAAGGTTGGCAACCCGACTCTTCGATAACAAATATCTCACCTAGAGAGAATGCTCATGAGCATGACAACCCATCTCTTTGACAACATATAATCTAGTTGTCATATAGAAAAACCCCTTTACAACTCTTCTCTATAGATAAGGTACTGGTATTCCTTTATCAGGGGGTCTGACCCATTCCGCACATGAGAAAATGAATCATTATTTCCCCCCAATCCCCCAAAATAAACTAAGTCCAACAATATATATTGCATTCCTTAAACTGGACATTTGTCACCTTCAGAAGTAGCTTTAGCCACATGGTGACTAGTTCCCATTCCTTGGGAACTTAAGATAAATAATTATCCATAAATTACACTTTTTGGAAATATTAATAAAATATTCTCTTGGACTTAAGTCCCCCCCCCTCTGTTTCCCCTTTTCAGTGGAGTTATCCCCACATCTCTTTTCTTTTGATATGTCTACTCACAATGATGTGATATTATTAATAACTTGAGTGTGATTACATTTTACAAAGATAGGAGCACTAGCCTATTTGTGTCTCGGCTCACCAGCCTCATAACCACACATGCTCTCCGGCCTCAAATACACANCTATTTGTGTCTCGGCTCACTAGCCTCATAACCACACATGCTCTCCGGCCTCAAATACACACACACACACATGTAAAACTTGGTTCGATGCACACGTTAAGGTAATCCCCACACACTTACTCAAGTGCACACAACAATGTGAAATGTGCACATCCTTCCTTTGATGTGCAACCACATGCACTTACCCAGGTGTGCGAAACACTATGACATGTGCACACCCTTTAGTTGATAACAATCCTCACGCACTACTAAGGTGTGCACAAAACCAAAACCTTGTGCCAATGAATCACCAACCTATATGTACATTTACATTTACAATTGGTACCAACGACTCATCAACCTATATGTACAATAACAAAAGGGGTACAGATTAGGGACATTATAGACCATAAC
>JZKD02S0064972.1:351237-363223 GCA_000966675.3 Picea glauca
GGGGCGATAACTAGGGTCCACAAGCAACATAATGTTTATTTATTATTTTAATTATTAGAAAATTTTAAAAAATCTTTGATGAAAATTAAAGAAGAGACATTTTAATTAATGAAAATGCAAATATTAATTGTAATTAATATTGTAAAATCAAGGTATAATGGGGTATTCAAGGGTGCTGAATCTATTTCTACATTAAGAACAATGATTTTAACAATTCCAAATTATAATTTCAGTAAAACTTTTATGGTCAAATTATCTTGATGGTAAACTATTAATCTTCTATCCATTATCTTCAATTTGCTAGAAGTAGAAGGTGTATGAACCATTTGGGGAGGTGAGATACATAGTCACCTGAAGACAAAAAAAAAACTCTCTTTACAAACTTTAATTCCAAAATTTTCATAAATAAAGCCAAAGATCAAATCTCTAAATAACTGAAATACTCACTCTTTTGTGTAATGCATCCACTTATGCTTGTTGAAATATTGTAACTTCGAAGAATATTCCAATTATATTTGAGTTATTATTTTATAGATCAAATCCCCTTTTGTGGATTGGTCTAATTGTATTTGTATAGTGGTATTTGTAAAGTCGACCCCTAGTAATTATAAAGTGTTTTTAACCACTTCTAGGAGAATTCAGCTCAACCAAGTGAAGAGACACAACCCTAGTGCCATCTCACACTTGTATTTATATGTGAGGTTGGTGTCTCATTTATACACACTTACTCACTCATCTAGTGTGCATATCTTAAAGACAGTGGTAGTTGCAGGAGGAAGGAAAAGAGAGGCGCATACTCAATCTTGGTCTGTCTTTGGTGTTTTGGTCTTATTCTTGGCATTGTATTGGCAATCTATTATTGAGGAAGTTTTTGTTGGGTTTTCTCCCTCATGAGGGTTTCCTGGGATAAAATGATTCATACCTTGTGCTTTTGTTTCTTTCAATGATCCTCTTTATACTGTTGTTTTGGAAATACAGTGAATGCTCATGTAATTTGGAAATAACCTAAGAACAACAATAAAAACTTAACATCGTAGCAGAGCTTGACTGAATAGAGAATCTTTCACTGGGTATCTAGACGTTACTATTGTCATACAAGAAAATTAGGGATTTTATTGAAGAAGAAGTTTTGACCAAAAAACACCTTGGGAAATGCACCCTACCCTAGCGCATCTTTTAGCGGCTTGAGAGAACTTTTTCAGTGGCTAGATTCTTTGAAAATTCAAACCCTAGTTTTGACTAGTACCAGAAAACTAGGAAACCAGAACCAGTACCAGAAGTACTAGTCCAGAATTACGTAGTTCAAGTTTCAAGGGGTAAAACTTGGAATTTTCTGAAAGAGTCAGCTCCAGCAAACTTGCCTCAACCCAACACATCTCCTGGTAAGCTCTGTTTCATTTTCTAGTCATTTTCTTAGCTCCAGGTCAAGATGTATACAAGTACCAAGTTTGTTGACAAGATAGAAGGTGTGGAAAATTTGTGTGCCAAGAAGTACATAATTGGACTCATTCTTGAAGAGAATAACCTTGCAAAATTTATAAAGAAAATGTATTGGAACCTGAAGAAAATGTAGCCAAAGAGAAGTACAAGAACAATATGATTAAGGCTAAAAGAATAATTCCAGATTCCATTAAAGACCAGTTGATATCTCAAGTGTCTTCTAAGAATACTCCAAAATATATGTTTTATGCCATAACCGGAATGTATGAAGGAAAGAACATCAACTGGAAGATGAACATGAGAACCCAAATCAAGAATACAAAGATGCAAAAAGGAGAAACAGTTCAAGACTATTTCTCTAGGGTTTCTCAATTCAAGGAACAATTAGAGGCAATTGGAGACAACTTATATGAATATGAACTTGTGATGACAACTCTTAATGGTCTCACAAGACCTTGGGATGCCTTCTTCCAAACTATTTGTGCAAGAAAATAGAAGCTCCAATTTGACATTTTATGGGAAGAATGTGTTCAAGAGGAAGCAAGAGTGTCCAACCAAGAAGCCGTCCTATTAAGAGATGAATATCAAACCCTAGATGCTCGTGCTAAGGGTAAAAAGGGAAAGTCTCATTTTCAAAAGGAGACCCACTTTCATAAAGAATCTCACTCTCCAAAGAGATTCCAAAAATATCATAAGAGTCAAAGAAAGGGAAAAGATTTCTCCTCCTACCAACGTTATCATTATGATAAGATGGGACACATTGCTAAGAATTTTCCTACCAAAAGGAATGAATACAAAAGGATAAATAACAAAATACATCATGCCCATGCAACTGAAGATGATGAGCCACCCAAGAAGTTAGCTAAAGAAGAGATTGAAGAATATTTTTTATTTTCTGCTCTCTCAAGATCTGTGACACCTGGAGAAGATACTTGGCTCATAGATAGTGGTGCCTCTAAGCACATGACAGGTTAGAATAACACTCTCTCCAGCATTATCGAAAAGGAATCCCCCCAGAAAGTTTCACTGGGAGATGATTATCAGTACCCAATCAAAGGAATGGGAGAAGCCACCTACAAAATTTATTCAGGAACTCCGATAAGAATGAAGGATGTACTCTATGTACCAGGTTTGAAAAATAACTTACTTTCTTTTTCATCCCTAGATAAGAAATGTTTCAGGGTTGCATTCGTATATGGTGAATTTCTTATGTGTTCTAAAGGAAAAACTATAGAAGATGCAGTTGTTATTGGAATAGAAGAAGTTGGTTTGTACAAGTTAAAGGGTCGCTCATATGTAGCTTTGACTCACTCTATTGAAAGTCCTTGTGAACTTTGGAATAGAAGACTAGCTCAGATCAACTACAAAGCCTTACCATATGTAAGCAAGGTAGTTACAGGTTTACCAGAACTAAAGGTGATCATGAAGGTGTATGCAAGCGATGTGCACAAGGAAAGAACATAAATAATCCTTTTCCAAAGAGAGACAATAAAGCAGAAGGAATTTTGGAACTTGTCCACTCAGATGTATGCGTTCCAATGCCATCAACCTCTCTAAGTGGGTATGTATACCATATATCTTTTATTGATGATTACTCTCGTAAGACTTGGGTTTATTTATTGAAGTCAAACGATGAAGTACTTGGAAAGTTCAAAGAATTCAAAGCCTTGGTAGAAACCTCTCTGAAAGGAAAATCAAGATACTTAGGTCAGACAATGGAGGAGATTACAGTTCAAATTAATTTGGAAGCTTTTGCAGAGATGTCAGGATTAAGAGGGAGCTCACCACTCCCTATAATCCTCAACATAATGGTGTAGCAAAAAGAAAGAATAGAAACATTATCAAAGCAGTAAATACTATGATTCACGATCAAGATCTTCCAATGCACTTATGGGCTGAAGCAACAAGAACAACAATATATGTCAAAAATAGATTATCCCATAGTGCAATTTGATTCAAAACTCCCGAAGAAATGTTCACCAGAAAGAAGCCATAAGTAATCCATCTCAAAATATTTGGTTTTCCAATATTTGTACACATTCCAAAAGAAAAGAGAACGAAGTTGGATCCTTCATGAAAGAAGGGAATATTTGTTGGATACTTTGAGGTTTCTAAGGCCTTCATAATTTACATACTAGGTTACCATCATATTGAGAACTATAGAGATGTAACCTTTGATGAAGATGCATCACTCAAAAGATAAAATAAATTCCATCTTGAAGAAGTATATGAATAAGAACTTGTATCTCCCAGAGTTGGAGAACCCATGAAGGAAGTTACAGTTACCCATGATGATGAGATTCCAAAAGATCATAATATGATAGAATCTCAAGAACCTCCCTGTATGATGATATCTCACAAGAGAAAGACATCTTTGGTGAAAGAAATTGTTCAAGATGCAGAGTAGTATGGTTCCCCAAAAGAAACCATGAGACAAAGTAAGAAGCCTAAGCCATTCTCCAGTTATATGGCCTTGATGTGTGATCTCGTAGAGAAGGAACCTACTTTCTTTGAAGAAGTCATTCAGAAGAAAGCATGGATGGACACCATGGCAGAAGAATACCAGTCCATTATGAAGAATGATGTATGGGAAGTAGTTCCCAGACCAAAGAACAGAGATGTGGTATCTTCCAAGTGGATATACAAAATAAAACATGCAACAGGCGTATTGAAAAATATAAGGCAAGATTTTTGGCTCGTGGACTTTCTCAAAAGGAAGGTATTGACTATGAATAAATTTTTTCTCTTGTAGCTAGATACACTTCTATCAGAACCATCATATCTCTTGCAGCAAAAATGAAGTGGAAGTTGCACCAAATGGATGTGAAAACAACTTTCTTAAATGGTGTTATTGAAGAAGAAGTGTATATAGAAAAACCACAAGGGTTTGAAGTTGAAGATAGAAAGACTTATGTATGTAGGTTGAATAAAGCTATGTACGAGTTGAAGCAAGCTCCTACAACTTGGTATGGCAGGATTGATAGTTTCCTGACAAGCTTGGGCTTTACCAAGAGTAAAGTTGATCCTAACCTTTACTTCAAGTTTATGAATGATGAGCTAGTTATATTGCTACTATATGTGGACGATTTATTCTTGACATGATAAGAAAATCTCATCATAGATTGTAAGAAGAAGCTTATCGTTGAATTTGAGATGAAACACCTAGGCCCGATGCATTATTCCTTTGGTCTTGAAGTTTAGCAGAGCCTATAAAATATATTCCTTAACCAAGGGAAGTATGTTGTTGAAATACTGAAGAGATTTGACATGTTGGAATGTAATGCCATGAACACACCCATGGAAACAAATTTGAATCTCTTGGTTGATACTTCATCGGAGTTGGTTGATGTTACTCTATATAAACATATTATTGGTTTGTTGATGTATCTGACGAATACCAGGCCAAACATATGCTATGTTGTGAACACCTTGAGTTATTATTTGATGGAGCCCAGACGTGTTCACCTTGTAGCTGCAAAGCATGTGATGAGATACCTTAAGGGTACGTTGGATTATGGTCTCTTTTATACGAGAGATCATGACTTTAGATTTTATGGTTATACTGATTCAGATTGGGTTGGAAGTTCTTCAGATAGAAAGCGCACTTCAGAATGTTTTTCAGTTTGGGGCCAACCATGTCTTCATGGAAAAGAAGAAAGCAATCCAGTATTTCTCTTAGCACGACGTAAGTGGAGTAAATTGGATCATGTTCCGCTAGTTGTGAGTCCATATGGCTTGGGAAGTTGATGACAGGTCTGTTCAATCTAAAGATGGAAGCTACTGTGATTCTATGTGATAACCAGAGTTCTGTAAAGATGACGTAGAACCCCTTGCTCCATGATAAGTCGAAGCACATAGAGATTTGGTACCACTACATTTGTGATATGGTGTAGAGGGGAGTTATAAAGCTCCAACATGTTGGCATAGATGAGCATGTTGCAGATGTGTTGACCAAGCCTCTGTCTCATGTGAAGTTTGAGTACTTCTGAGACAATCTTGGTGTAGTCCAAAAGGACCTCACTCGAAAGGGGGAGTGATGTTGATGATACTATGGTATCCTAACTAACAATGGGTAGCTCCGTTATGATTTTATATCCTAGGGGATTGATCATCCCTGGGAATATCCTGAAGGTCCGGTAAGGACGGTCTGTCAGAGTACCTATGCATGTATATGCCATATGTGGTTAGTAGTGGTAGTGCTGCTAGGATTTTATATCCTATGGAATCTTATGATTCCTAGGAAGATCTTGAAGGTCCAGTAAGGATGGTCTGTCATAGTACCATGTGGTAGCATGTTAGGATTGTATATCCTAGGGAATCTTATGATTCCTAGGAAGATCTCGAAGGTACGGTAAGGACGGTCTATCAGAGTACCACAAATGTTGTTGTTGATGCACCTACCTTATTTTGTTGCCACATGTTGATGATGTTGTTGTTCTAGCCTTGTGCTATTGATGATGTTGTTCCAGCCTCGTGTTGTTGATGATATTGTGGTTCCAACTTCGTGCTATTGATGTTGATGTTTCAGCTTCATGTTGATGATGATGATGATATTAATCTAGCTCCATGTTGTAAACGATGATGATATTAATGTTGAGAAAAAATTTCGATGATTTATAGATATGCCAGGGAGTGTTCCAGATGTTGATGATGATGATGCCCTTTCCTTCTATTGATGATGTTGTATTGAGTCATGTCAGTAGAATACCCTTCTCGTTAAGGGGGAGTGTTGAAATATTGTAACTTCGAAGAATATTCTAATTATATTTGAGTTATTGTTTTATAGATCAAATCCCCTTTTGCAGATTGATCAAGTTGGGTCTTGTATAAGATCAAATCCCCTTTTGTGGATTGGTATAACTATATTTGTAAATTCGACCCCTAGTAATTATAAAGTGGTTTTAACCACTTCTAGGAGAATTCGACTCAACCAAGTGAAGAGACACAACCCTAACACCATCTCACACTTGTATTTATGTGTGAGGATGGTGTCTTATTTGTAAACACTCACTCACTCATCTAGTGCGCATATCTTGAAGGCAGTTTCAGTTGCAGGAGGAAGGAAAATAGAGGCGCATACTCATGCTTGGTTTATCTTTGGTGTTTTGGTCTTAGTCTTGGCATTGTATTGGCAATCTATTATTGAGGAAGTTTATGTTGGGTTTTCTCCCCCATGAGGGTTTGCAAGGATAAAATGTTGTGTAACTTGTGATTGTGTTTCTTTCAGTAATCCTCTTTATATCGTTGTTTTGGAAATACATTGATTTCTCATGTAATTTGGAAATAACCTAATAACAATAATAAAAACTTAACAATGCTTAACTAGAGATGATACATAAATAAAAGACAAGTCAATCAACACCATACCCCACCCCAAGGAAAAGTCCTGCCCAAAATACCATGGAATTTATTGCTAGAATATCAAGATTGTGATGAATCTATGTTAATTTATATTATTATATTATTTTTCTAATTGCAATATATTAGTTTTATATATCTGAAATTTAAGTTTTATATATCTGGAATTTATTGCTAGAATATCAAGATTGTGATGAATCTATGTTAATTTATATTATTATATTCTTTTTCTAATTAAAATATATTAATTTTATATATCTCATTGGTTAAAACATACATTTTAAAACTCGGCATTGAAGAGTTTGTAGCGTCTATCTCATTCATCCATCTATCAACTCAATATAAAAATAAAAATAATACTATAAAAATGGAATCATATAGATTATTATATGAAAAAAAAGAATTGAAACAATTATATTTAAAACTATTTTTGGATGGTTTTATTAACCCAAAAAACTATGAGTTATATGATACCATATATATATATATATATATATATATATATATATATATATATATATATGATGATGATGATGATTAACGTCTACTAGGACCTAATTGGTCTATCGGACTTTAAGAGGGTAAGTGATTACTTGTGATTCTTTAGAATTTTGTTTCTGTGCTCGAAAAGCATTAAGAGAAGGTTTCCAAGATCACCATATATTATTAAGATCATTATACATTATAAATTTGATCTATATTAAATTGTACACATATTAATGTCATATTTACCAAAAACTTAACTCATATATTTTTATTGCAACCTTTGTCAATGGATAATGTTTATCTTAAATCTCCATCTTCTACAATTTCATTTTTGAAATCATTATGCTTTATACCCGTAATTCCCCAGAAATATCTTAGTCTCTTTGCAATGTTTTTATTTTAAATTAATAATTTCATCTATTAGATATACTCATCAATTTTTCAAAAATTTCAGTATTTATAATGTTTTGTCTATCTTACATATGTTAATAAAGGTTGTATGGCACTGCAATCATTGTTGAGTTAGTTGGAAAATATATGATGAATAATGAAACTCAATATAACTAGATGTAGAGGTAATGAATACTCATTGTAAAGAGATAATTCATATAATAAAGAAAAATAGAAGAATACCATTATTATTTATGCAAAGAGGATAATGATAAGAATAAAGTAAAAACATTTAGCATAAAACTTTGTAAAAATAAACAAAAAATTAAAGTGTTCAATGTATAGTAAAACTTAGTAAATAAGTGAAATGTTTAATAGGGAGGTTAGCATATGTGGGAAACAATATAAAGTGTTTGTAGGAAAAACATTTAGCATAAAACTTTGTAAAAATAAGCAAAAAATTAAAGTGTTCAATGTGGAGTAAAACTTAGTAATAAGTGAAGTGTTCAATGGGGAGATTAACATATGCAGGAAACAATGTAAATAAGTGAAGTGTTCAATGGGGAGATTAACATATGTAGGAAACAATGTAAATAAGTGAAGTGTTCAATTGGGAGGTTAGCGTGTGTGGGAAGCAATGCAAAGCTTTTGGAGGTCAGGATGGGCGAGAACCAATACAAAGTATCCACACTTTAGGATTGTGGGAAACAAAGTGGGTAGAGTTCTAGGCACAAGAGATGAATAGTGAAACTTAATATAACTAAATGAAAAGGTAAGATAACCTTGATGTTGACAAATGTCACCACAACAACCTGTAAAAATTGATAATCAACAAACATTAATACCAAAGTCTTTTAATTTTTTAGATATCTGAATGCTTTTCTGTATATACATATATTAAAAAATAAGTATATAAAGTGAATAAAATTCTTTTATACATGTGTTTAACTTAAAAAATATTGTTAAACATATATATCTTCCACATAGATATATCTTTGGATATATCTTCCACACCTCTGCACAAGTATATCCCCCACACAACCAACATTTAGTCTAATTTGAACCAATTTGAACCCTTGTATAGAAAAGCCATAGTTCCACGACATGAATTCTGACAAACAATGTAATTTGCATGATAATCGACTCATTTATGACAAGTTCATTTATTAATATTCCACCACTAACTCTCAATACTTAGTTGAATTTGTTTTAAGTAACAATGTTTATTATAAAAAATAAGTATATAAAATGAACAAAAAAAATTTATGCATATGTTTAACTTAAAAAATAATGTTGACTTAAATTTACTTTAAGTAACAATGTTTATTGTAAAAAAAATTAAGTATATAAAGTGAAAAAAATGTTTTTATGCATATGCTTAACTTAAAAAATATTGTTGATTAATGATCGTAATTTTAATTTTAATATTTTACTTAGCCATTTTTCAAGTTGTGTGCAACCTTTTGCTATGACCATATCTACACACTCTACAAAGACCTTCACACGCCACATTAGTAAAAAAATGAAATGTTCAATGGGGAGGTTAGCATATGTGGGAAGAAATGTAAAATGTTTGCAATAAAAACATTTAGCATAAAACTTTGTAAAAATAATAAAAAGGACAAGGTCTTCAATGTGGATTAAAACTTAGTAAATAAGTGAAGTGTTCAATGGGGAGGTTAGCATATGCGGGAAACAATGTAAAGTGTTTGGAGGTTAGGATGGGCATGAATCAATGCAAAATATTTGCACATTAGAATTGCGGGAAACAAAGTGGGTAGAGTTCTCTGCACAAGAGATGACTAGTGAAACTTAATATAACTACATGAAAAGATAAAATAACCTTGATGTTGACATTGAATGTCACCCCAACAACCTGTAAAAGTTGATAATCAACAAATGTTAACACTAAAGTCATTTAACTTTTTAGATATCTCAATGTTTTTATGTATATACATATATTAAAGAATAAGTATATAAAGTGAACAAAATATTTTTATGCATATGTATAACTTAAAAAATATTGTTAAACATATATATCTTTCACACCTCGGTACAAGTATATCATCGCACAACTAACACTTAGTCTAATTTGAACCTTTGTGCGGATAATTCATATCAGTCATCCTCCTGCACTTCGCAACTGTGCACTTCCAATAGTTCCATGGCACAGGTTCTGACAAGCGATGTAATTTGCATGTTAAACGACTCATTTGTGATACCTTCATTTGTTAAGATTCCACTACAACGTCTCGAAACTTAGTTTATGTTATTTTAAGTAACAATATTGAATATAAAAAAAAAGTATATAAAGTAAACATAATGCTTTTAGGCATATGTTTAACTTAAAAAAAAATTGTTCACTTGGATGTATTTTAAGTGTTTGTTGGACTCTGGGGCTTCTTGTTTGCTAATGCCCAAAGTTCAGGAAAAATGGGGTCTGGAAGTAGCCCACTCAAACCATCTGACCCAGTGCTCTCACGGTATCTCATTGCTCTCCACCTGAGCCCTTTTCTATAAATTGTGTACTCATCTATAGCAGTTGAGAATGAGAGAAAGCTATTAATAGGTGGAATGTTTATTATAAAAAAATAAGTATATAAAGTGAACAAAATGTTTTTATGCATAGTTTTAACTTAAAAAATATTGTTGAGTTGAATCTATTTTAAGTAACAATGTTTGTTATAAAAATAAGTATATAAAGTGGTTAAAATGTTTTTATGTATATGTTTAACTTAAAAATTATTGTTGATTAATGGTCATAATTTAAATTTTTTTTTTATTTTAGTTAGTCATTTTTCAATTTGTGCGGACCCTTTTGCTATGACCATATCTATGCACTCTCTACAAATATATATTTTGTACCTCTACACTCCATGCAGGTATACCCCACCCACAACCAACAATAAAATGTATTGTTAAAGCCAAAACCAAACCAAAATCTTCTTAAAAACAAGTTATCATTAATTTTGTATAGATTATTGAAGATAAAATCTTCCCAAAATGCACACTAATTTGTATAAATCACTGAACATATTTGTTTTCCAAATTTTGCAGGGTATTTTGGTAAGACCATAAATTAATAGAATTATATGTTAAGATTTTAAAATTACATTAATAAAAATTATATTCTTATGCATAAATATGCAATTTTTTCTTAAAAACTAAATTAATATAAAAAATGTTTTAAATATTAATATTTATTTTACACACATAAAATAATTACATAAAACAACTTTCTTTTTTTCATAATAAACAAATATTAATACTAATTTTTTTTAAAGTCTTCCACGAAACAAAAATAATAAAAATAAAAGTCCATATTTATAAATAGTATATGAAAATATCTACATTTTGGTTAATATAATTACAATTTACATTTATTATCATACACAAGAATCTAATGTATTTTAAAATCAAAACCAAACCAAAATATTTTAAAACTGCCCATTATCGTTAATTTTCTAAAATCTGCACAATTAAAATGTATGGTTAAAGCCAAAATCAAGCCAAAATCTTCTTAAAAATCTCGTTATCATTAATTTTGTATAAATTAACCAAAATCTTCCAAAAAAACATACCCACTATCAGTGATTTTCTATAAATTAGTGAACATACTTGGTATTGCATAAAGGAAAGAGAGAAAAGATGAAACTAAAAGCTCATATTATATATTATTTTTTACACTAAAAATTTGCAAGATTCTTTATCTTGTTTATACAAATAAGAGAATTTTGAATGAAGTGTTTTGATCAAACATTACACCAATACCACATTAAACTTCAATAAAATACAATAGTTGCATTATGCATGAGGCATACATCATGAAGCAACAAAATTCAATAAAACACAGTAGTTGCACTATGCATGACACATACACTATGAAGCAAGAAGCAAATAACTAATTGCACCCGTATGTGGAATACATAAACAAGTATTGCAAACACTTTGCAAACACAAGTTATAAGTAAATTTGTACTATTCATTTTAACAAATAAGTTGGGAAGAACCTCCTCTTTGTGGCTTATAGTACACTATATCATGATCAAACAAAAATTTATTCCATTCATTGTTGCAATCATGTTATTTCAATGATATTTCGAACAATAAAACTACACTTTGATAAAATTGACTATCAAATTTAAATCCACCTACCACAATTAACTAGAATAAAAAAATTCAATTAAAACTAGTTGTAATCCATAAAAGCTCTAGGCACAAAATCATGTGATACAATACACAAAAATCCCTTCAAAATTTATGAATAACACTAAAGTTAATGAATAATAAAAAATGAATATATATATATATA
>JZKD02S0064984.1:0-18863 GCA_000966675.3 Picea glauca
TTTTGAAATTCACAAGTTCTCAAAAAGGGATTTTAGTAAAAGGTCAGATTCTGGATACAACATCAATAGTGCCACATTGTTGTACAGGTGTCCTGTCACATTAACAAGGTGATCACCACGTCAACATCCCATAGATATCCAAATATCATCGAGTGTGGATTTGAAGGTGATATGGATGGTCAAGATTTAATCTCATTAAATCCCATGTGGGGGAAGAGCCGAGACGTAACAAGTAGGACATCCAAAAATCCATAATTTCTAATAAACAGACTTTTGCAAAAGTATAGATGTTGGATGTGGAACCTTGAACATGGTGGAACCATAATCCTCAAGGAGGAAGGGGCAGATGCTAGGTAGGTAGAAAAATCACTCCAACATGGGATTCATAGGAAATGGAGACAATGTGGAAGTGCTAGTTGGTAGTTGGTATAGGTGGGTGGGGCCCGCGTTTGTAAAGGAGGACCATCCAAAAATTTAGAAATTCAAGATTTCTGAAAAGGGGAATTTTAATAAATTTTTGGATTGTGTATGGTTGGATATTCGTAGTTTTGGAAAATCCATATGGCTAGATATATGGATTTATGGGATGTCAGATGGGCAGATATCCAGGAAAATGGAAATCTGGATATTTGGCCTTGTGTTAATTGTGAGGTGGTCGAGCCATACATCCAGTGTGGAATGAGAGGATGACAGGGTAGCAGTGAAGCAAGACACGTGGACCCAAATGCCTTAGTCTAAGTATGAATGTGGCCTTCTTCATTATTTTCACATGGACGATTCTAAACCAACCCTTTATCCCTTCCAGTCTAGAGTTAAACGTTTTTCCACTTGTACTACTCTTGAATTTGATGCCACTTTATACCTTTAGTTAGTTGGTAGCCTCTTGTATTTGAATCATACCCATCTTGATATTTCCTTTTATGTTGGTCTTGTTGTCTCGTATATGCAAATACCCCATGAAATCCATTGGAAAGTAACTAACATGATACTTTGATATGTATGGGGTACAATTCAGTTTTGGATACATTATAGTTCATGGGAGACTCCTTTGTTGTTTGGTTTCATTGATTTGGATTGGGATGAAAACCCTAATGATAAAAAGTATACTATAGCTCATCCTTGGTTGTGGAACAGTCACTTGGGATTGTAAAAAACAATAGGATATTTCTTTTTCTTCAACAAAAGTAGACTATCGAGCAATGGCTAATGCAATTCAAGAATCCTTGTGTCTTTGATGAATCCTTTCAGAGTTTGGATTCCAGCAGCAACACCCGCCCTCTGGTACGAAAATCAGAATGCCATCAAGCTCGCCAAATATCCAGTTCAACATCAGTGCATCAAACACATCAAGCTACACATGCACTTCATCAGAAATCACATTCATCATCGAGTTATTGAAGTGTTATTTTTCCCTACAGAAGATCAAGTTGCAAACATTTTCACAAAGTCTCTTAAAGAAGCGAATTTTTCCAAACTTTGATATTTGTTAGGAGTTCGGGAAGTTGTCATTAATGGGGGATATTCTTTAATACCCCCTTCCTTCTCCTATCATGTCACCTTTGTAAATTCTTCAATCCTATCCCAATTTGTTCTTAAGGGGGGGTGTTAGGATATTTAGACACTTAGGAGTTAGTTAAGTTCAACTTGATCTAATGTGTCTTTAGGTAAAAATGTGTTTCTTAGTGTGTTTATTTAGTATGGATTTGTATTTATGTAATATGATGGTCACAATATGTTCTAGAAATAGAGTGATATGACATCTCAATGTATTCTCCTCAGTCTTAACATCTACATTGATTAACACTTGATTAGTCCATGATCTCTATTTAAAGAGAATGGAGGGTCATTTGTTGATGATCGATTGTGATAAACTCCCTTGTAAAATATTTTTCTTTTTCATTAATATATTACCTCTAGTGGCCACACTAGTTGGGGTCGTGGACTATTTCCCTCTTTGAGGGTTTTAGCCACATAAAAACATAGGTGTGTTTATCTTTGATTTGGTTGTGTGAGTGATTACTGAAGGTGTTCATCCTATCTAGAATACCCTAGTTTGTCCAACACATTTCCTCTTTCCATCTCCCCTATTCAATATTCCATGATTTTATACTTAATACCACTAATTATTTTACAAGGTAGGTTGAAATAGTCCCACTTAAAAATGATAAAAATGAGTATATGGTTTTCTTTCTTAAAACTAATATTGTCTCTTTCTCTAGTATACCTCTTTAAATTATTAGTAATAATGGTGAGACATTTGTTTGAAGAGATGTGTTTAGATTATGTCAATTTTATAATGTCATCTTATATGGTTCATCCCCTTATTACCCACAAGATAATGGAATTGTTGAGTCCACTAACCAAAAAGGAATAAATATTATCACGTGTTTCATAGTAGATAAATCTCATCAATGACACTTTCATTTGATGCATTCCTTATGGGGAGACATATCAACAACACAATTAACATCATTTAGACACATTTCTACCTAGTTTATGGTCAAGAACCCCCCCTCATGACCATTGAGATGGAAATATATACCTATCACATAGAATTTCATACTAAGTATTTTGATACCATTCGTATCATTCATAGATATAATGCATTGATGACTCTTGAAGATAAAAAAAAAAAAAAAAAAAATAGTTTATAATTTAAAGAAGATTCAACACTAAGAAATATCATGATAAAACTTTTGGAGTAGGGTACAAAGTTCTTCTATGGGATTCTACCTCTGAAGAGAAAGATAAGCACATAAAATGTCTAAAACATTGGCTTGGTCCTTTCACCATAGCTCAAAATATTAGCAACAACACCATGAAGAGAAAGATAAGCACATGAAATGTCTGAAACATTGGCTTGGTACTTTCACCATAGCTCAAAATATTAGCAACAACACCTCTAGATTAAAGGATAGACAATAGAAGATTTTCCCACACACTGTGAATGGGTCATCCCTGAAACTTTATTTCTCACTAAATAATGAAGTAAACAACTTTTTAAAAAAGAAAAAAAATGTCATAAAAATAAAAAAATTATTTATTTTTAGTTTGCTTTATTTATTTTTTAATATTTTGCTTTGCTTCATTTGGTTCCATTTTTCTTCTTTTGTTTAAATCTCTCTATTCTTATTTCCAATTTTTTTTAGTTTCCTTGGCCAAATTTAATCTTTAATGGTGAAATTATTTTCTCAAGTCACCCTAAAAGAGGTTTGTTGGTGTATTTAATTTATATAGATTAACTTAGTGTAACTCAATTGCAAGGAGGTTTGTTGGTGTATTTAATTTATATAGATTAACTTAGTGTAACTCAATTGCAAGGTGTTGTCGCTATGAAAGAACAACCCGATATATTTCTTCTAAGTTCCTAATGCTTATGCCTAGGTAAGAATGAATGTTATATATAGGTAGTGTCTAGTTTCCCAAGAATTTTTTGTCTTTCCTATTCTCCATTTCCGAATGCAAAAACCTTGAAATCATTTAATTCATTTATTTTTATTTTTATTTTTTAAAGATAAAAACAAATGGTGATATATGTTCTTTTTTATTGGAACTTCAATAAGTATTAATTTTTATTTTTGCTACTGATATATTTTTTCCACAATTAGTTGTCAGTGTTTCATGGAAACTTGCATAGGAGATCTAGCTAAAGTAAGTACAAATGAAGCTTATCAAGAAAGGAAGAGAGATTTAATATGGAAGAATGAGAAAATATATTCACACTACTCCAATGAGCTAATGATTGATACATAGATCGTGATCAATATGATACAATGAATGAGTGGAATACACTCATATATAAGGCAAAACATTCCATAATTAAGAAAAGCAATCAAGCAGTTAGCTTTCCTTAGGAATGCATGGATGCATAATAGTGATGGTAAAAATAGAAAGTCTAAAATAGAACTAGTCAGTTAACTCCCATTGAACTAGTGTGTCGAAAATAGAAATTTCTCCAACACCCCCTAAACATCACTATGGAGTAAAAAATGAGTACCGGCTACTAGGCCATTTTAGGTACTCATGTACAATGCAACTAATGAACACTGAATAAAATTCAGGAAAGAGGGAAAACCACGTGGGATAAAACCCCCCCCTCAAAAGATAATGTATCATAAGAAGAAAATAACAACTGCTAGACAACTGTGTTCTTCACTGCAAGATGATCTCGCACAGTATGAAACTTTTTCTCATTGAAAGTCTTCATGAAGATGTAGAAATATTTATGGATCTCGTGAAGTCCTTTGGCAACCTGTCGGGCCTTGTACCTCTTGATCCTGTGGACCCATCTGCACCTGAAAATATTCCTTTCTAGTGGACGTGGAACCATATTCCAAGTCTGGTTCTGTAGGAGTGAGTCATACTCCTTCTGCATGGCTTCTTACCATAATGGATTTCCCACGGCCTTATTGTAGGTCTGCATATCAATAGATTGAACCATATAGCAATGCATGGGCATCGCAGGTTCTGAAACTGAAAATACATGAGAAGACTCCTCATGCTGAGATCAATTCCACCTCGAATCCAATGGATTCCTTGCAAGGTTTCCTGCTGGATGAAGTGTGGTCTATGCATTCTTGGGCATCTGCTGAAGCTTCGACGTTGGCTTCTTATCTGGATGTACTACCTGCTTATTTCCATGTATAGAATCTAAGTGTATGGAATCATCTCTGATGTCTGAAACTGATGGAAGAAAAAGAGTATATGCATGTTGCATTGGAGGTGCATGCAAAGTACTCTCCTTATGTGTAAGTAGAATAGAGGAGTCATCATCAGAAAACTTAGTGAATTTATACAACCTTGACTTGTGATCCACCTCGCCAATTGCAATAATGGAATTTTCATGCATGTCAATTATTGAAACTAAATATGATGTAAATTCAACCTTTTTGCCTTTCTGAGTGATATGATAAAATGAGAGTAGATTCATAGAAAGATTTGGAACATGTAGAACATTCTCAAAACTGCCATTATGGAGTTCCACTCTCCCTTCTCCTGCTACTACTATTGGAGTATCGTCCCCCATGAGAATAGGGGGTCTTGAGAATAGACTCAATAAAGAGAAAACTTCCTCTTTCGCTATCATATCATGGGATGCACCCGAATCTATAATCCATGAATCAGATGAGGAGTTAATTGCAACCAGAGAATGATGCTTACATTTCTTAGGAGCAGGATCTTCTTCCTTCTACTTCTTGACTCCCTCTGGAATGAAGTTTCCAAGGTTGTTCTGTTCGAGTTCCTATGCCATAAGATCGATTTGTTTCTTCATGAATGTGGATTATTCATGATTCAGTTTATTGCGGTAAGTGCACTGCTTTCCCTTGTTTTTCTTCTTGTAATCTAAAGAGTCTTTAGAACATGAAGAATCATTAAAGGGTTTGGAATATCCCTCCTTCCCGCTTTGTTTGGATGACCATTTTCCATCATGCATGGTGAGTTCATGTGCTTTGGGATATTTCATGAGGCCCATATGTATGAGTTTTGTCTTCTCTTGTGTAAGAGACTCAATGAACTGAGTGAACGTAGGCATTTTCCAATTTGTTCCAAAAAGACATCTCCCGGAATGGAAATTGGAGACATATATAGCGTATTTTGGTCCTAGATTGGCCAAGATTGTTAGAATAAGTTGTTTATCTTGTGTAGACTTATCAATACCACATTCACCCAAGCTCAATAGCAAATATTTAAATTTAGTAAAAAAATCTTGTATATTATCAAAAATTTTAGGGTCTAAGGTATTAAACTCTACCTCAAGAATATGACCTCGCATCTCATCCTGATTTCCAAAGAGTCGTTCCAGGGTGGTCTAGATCTCATTTGGAGTATTGCATGTGGAAAAATGAAACCATAGATCAATGGATGTTAATTCAAGAAGTAGTCATGTGGCCTCATCCTTACGGTTTGCCCATCTTATCTTCTCAATCATTGATGTAGGTTCTGTTTCTGTCGCCATCGTCAAATTATAAAATCCTTTCCTTCTGAGTTGGAATTATTCCTTGGGCTTCCAATCAAAATAGTTGTATGATGTGAGGATTAACACCAAGTTTTACTGTATAAAAGTTGTCCTATCCATCTCTTCCACTATTTCTAAGAACCCCTAAAAATTTACTCTCAATCTGCAAGTGAAAAATTAAGAAATCACGATAGAAAGGGACTTTAAGTGAAAATTCATATCAATTTCTGGAGACGATCTTGTGACTTACTTTATGATCAAACGGTGAGGCCAAACGGTTGAAAACCCACTTGTATAATGGGTCGATTTACTTCTTAGGCATGCAGTTTCTTCAAAAACTTAATATTTTGGGAGCAATTACTGCTGAAAGGTACGACCATGGATTCATATCAGTTTCAGGAGGCTATCTTGCGGCTTACTTTATGAGAAAATGGTGAAGAATCTCGCCAAATGGTTGAAAATCCACTTCCAAAATGGGTCGATTTACTTTCCTTTAGGTTTGTTTCCTCCAAAACGTAATATTTTGGGAGGAATAACTGTTGAAAGGTACGACCATGGATTTAGCTCGTCGAAACTCCGATTTTCCTTATTCTTTGACTTGTCTAGCTTGCTCCAAGAAACATATCTCTAATACCATGTCAGTGTTTCATGGAAACCTGCACAGGATATCTAGTTAAAGCAAGTACAAACAAAGCTTATCAAGAAAGCAAGAGAGATTCAATATGGAAGAATGAGAAAATATCTTCACACTACTCCAATGAGCTAATGATTGATACATAGATCATGATCAATACGATACAATGAATGAGTGGAATACACTCATATATAGGGAAAAAAATTCTATAATTAAGAAAATAAATCAAGCAGTTATCTTTCCTTAGGAATGCATGCATGCATAATAGTGATGGTAAAAATAAAAATTCTAAAATAAAACTAGTTAGTTAACTCCCACTGAACTAGTGTGTCGAAAATAGAAATTTCTCCAACACTAGCCTCACCATTTTTATGGTGTACCATTTTTTATGGTGTACCATTTTTTATGGTGTTTGAAACTAGATATTATGGATTCACATGTTGTTGAAAGTGACATACCCTATGGAGTTGCCAAAAGTTTACTCACATTTTGGTCAATGTGTATACTATCACAAAGTGTTGCAATATCTCCTTTAGTAAGCTTAACTCTAATCTTAAGGAAGATTCAAAAGAATTATTGAAACTTACCATTAGTATAATCATCTTGCCAAATGTTTTCTTTATAGGTAACTAATGCAGCCACCAAATAGTGTGCACTAGTGATGCAGGAGCATCGCTCACTCATCAAGCGAGCCAACGCGTGGAGCAGAAAGGACAGCTGGACAGTGCCAGCACACATTTTGAAATGCTTTGGAAATTGTTGCACTGCTCTTTAATGAAGGCATTCATAAAGAAACACACTTGTATTGTAAAGGGGACCTTGAGCCTTTAAACTCTCGTCCTTAGTATATAGGAAGGCAATTTAATAGATTTAATGCAGGTAGATAGATGTTTAAGTCTAGATTAGACAGTTTCAGTTTTCGAGAGGGAAAACAGATATAGAAACCCTCCTTTGTACATTGTAACATTATCCCGGATCATCAAACAAAAGAAATAGAAGAGAAGAATAGAGAATTGTATGAAGAACATCCATGTACAGAGATTGAATTAATAGGAGGAGGTCTTGATTCAATTCCATGGTTATGTATTATTTCTCTGTGTGTTGATGTTATGCTCATAAGTATTTTCTTCCTGTCATGCATTTGCTTTTGTATGCCGTGTATGTGATTTCATGGTTGATTAGAAATCTGAGAGAGGGAGAGTGAATGAGTTTCAATTGTTTCTCTAAGTGAGCCAGAGAATTCCTGCAAGGGTGCAGTTGAATTGTCCGCAAGGAGTGTGTGACTGCAGGGTTTGCTTAGAGATAGCTTTTTTTCTCATCTCAGAAGTGCAGATTTGGCACCAGAGCCATGCAAGGTGTGCACAGGCTAGACAAAGACTCAGAGTTGCGATTCTGAGCAAAGAATTGAAGGATTTCTGCTGTAGGAGTGCGCAGGATCGAAGAGTTCCAATACTTAGTCGTATTTGGAGTTTTTCCACAAGGAGTGCGTGCAACAAGTCCTCATAAAGACTTGTGAAGCGAGGATAAGCTCAAGAGGGATAGAACCTTTGGGATCTCACCAAGCGGGAACGTAGAAGGTTCGTGCCAAGGAGAGTTTCGAGTGGGAGCTGCAAGCACAGGCTTGGAGAACAAGTCTCGGCAGGAATACTTTGTCGCTTCAAAGAAGCATCAAGGAGGAGGAGTCGACGGCTAGGATTCATCGGACAAATTAGAGAAATCCCACCAGCCATCAGATTCCATGAAAGTTGCGCAGGGTTTAAGCGTGGGCGCACAGGAAGGAGAGTGATCGGGACTCAACTCATCGGGATATCGAAGTTTTCGTGGTCGTGGAACTCTTATATGACGAAATCATGATTAGCAATTTCCCAAGAAGATCAGAGCCCTTGATCTCAGTGGAGAGACATGGCGCAAGATCCCGAAGAATCGGGGTTCGATACCTCGGAACTCCTGGTGTCGAAAGAATCACGGAGAAATCGTGAAACTCCAAATTGCGATAGGTCCCATGGTGATAACGTGTGGTATTGATGGGTGGCATCGCATATCGGAGTTCGGGACTTGGGAGGTCCTGTGAAATGGTGCCACAGGAGTCACGAATTTCCGAATCGCAAAATCCAGATTTCCATTTGGAGCGGGGACCACCGGTGTAAGAGGGAGAGGACAGGGGGCATCGGGATATCCGATTTCCCGATACGACAAGGGAGATCATTGAGGATCATTCTATGGGTGTGAGAACTTCCGATAACGGAGTTGAAGAGCAATTTCAGCTCTTCGGGCCAGTGAAGAAGAAGGTCATGGTGATCGCGATCGTTCTCCGGGGAGCGGGGATGGTGGCACCAGAGTGGTATCAGAGCAGGTTGACTCTTTGATTTCTGAAGCAGAGAAGGTCATGGTCCAGAAGACAGGGATGCGCGAAGGAGAGGTAGGCCAGCAGGGAATCCAGAAATGGAGCACCAAATGCGAGATCTCCGAGCAAGACTCGAGGAGATGGAGACAACACAAAGACGCGGAGTTGTTGTAGGGGATCTTAGCGATTCCGAAGTAGAAGAGGAAGCTGGACATGCAGAATAATTCGTAGCAGAAGACGCATCAACCGAGTGGTTGATTAAAGCCATTGGCAGAATGGGTGCGAAGGCAAAAATGGACATTCCAGTCTACGAGGGAAGTCTGGATGCAGAAGAGTTGCTGGACTGGATCTGAGCTCTTGACACCTACTTCGATTATGAGGAGATTGAAGAGGACAAGAAAGTCAGACATGCTTTCACCCGGTTGAAGGGACATGCAACATTATGGTGGGACAAGCTACAGGCAGATAGACGTTCCAAAGGAAAACAGAAGATTAAAAGCTGGGATAGGATGATCACGAAGATGAAAGAGAAATTCATCCTGAGGGATTATCAGATCACACTGTTCAGAAAAATGCATAACCTGAGACAAAAGTTGATGACGGTGAAGGAATACACCAAAGAATTCTACATGCTCAACATCAGAGCAGGTCATCGGGAGAGCGATGATGAGAAGGTGGCGAGATACCTGAATGGTTTAAGATATGACATTCAGGATGAGTTAAGCATGGTAACCATCCAAACAGTTGAGGATGCTTATCAGATGGCTCTGAAAGCCGAGGAGAAGCTGAGCCGCAAGAAATGTCAGCGAGGGCAAGGAAGAAGTCAGCCCAGAGGCAAGGCAGTTGCCCAGGACAAATTCTAGAAGCCCAAGGAGGAATGGCAGAAACCTCGGGGTAAGATTGAAAGAGGTGGAACCTCACAGCGGGGACAGCCACAGGTTGAACAGAGAAGACAACAGACTGATCAACGGGGAGATTACGCTGATGCGAACACTCTTCCACGTACTAGAGGTCGAGGTAGAGGAAGAGGAGGAGTTATCACATGTTTTACATGTGGGAAGAATGGGCACATGTCATTTGAGTGTCCAGAGAAGAAGAAGGATACAGGAGAAGCTCACATCACAGAAGCACAGAGGCGTGATGTCGAGAACAAAGATGTAGACAGCGGAAGATCGCTTGGGATGCATAAATTTCTCTTAACACCCGAGAAGGAGGTGGAGAACACAGCTCAGAGGAGCCGACTGTTCAGGACAGCTTGAAAAGCCAAAGACCGGAAATGCAAGGTCATTGTGGACAGCGGAAGCACTGACAATCTCGTTTCGACCAAGATGGTAGAAAAACTGGAGCTGGAGACAATAGATCACCCGAGTCCGTATAAAGTTTCATGGCTGCAGAAAGGACACCAGGTAAGCGTTACAAAACAATGCTTGGTTGAATTCAAGATAGGTGGGTATAATGATAAAATTTTGTGTGATGTTATTCCCATGGATGTATGTCATTTATTGCTGGGTAGACCATGGCAATATGACAGAAATGTTGTTCATGATGGGAGGATGAACACATATATCCTGGAGAAGGATGGGAGAACACACAGGTTGCTTCTGATAAAGGATAAGGAAGTAAAGCTAGAAGTAAACAATACCATACTTCTCATGAGTGGGAAGGAGCTACTTACAAAGATGGAGAAGAAGGAAGATCCACAATTCTTTGTGGTCAGGAAACTGAGGATTGTCCTGACTAGCACAAGAGTGGATGAATTGCCAGATGAGATCCAGGAACTGTTGGGAGAGTTCGCTGATATCATCGTGGACGAACTACCTTGTTCGTTGCCACCGATGAGGAGTGTGAGTCACCACATAGACCTCATACCTGGAGCAAGTTTGTCGAATAAAGCCGCGTACAAGTTGACGCCACAGGAAAATGAGGAGGTCAAAAGGTAGGTACAGGATCTGATAGACAAGGGATTGGTCAGAGAGAGCCTAAGTCTGTGTGCTGTTCCAATAGTGCTAAGCCCAAAGAAAGATGGAGGCTGGAGAATGTGTATAGACTCCAGAGCGATAAACAAAATTACCATCAGGTACAGATTTCCACTGCCGAGAATGGATGATCTGATGGATTGCCTGAGTGGGGCAAATTATTTTTCGAAGATTGATCTGAAGAGCGGATATCATCAGATTCGCATGAGAGAAGGTGACGAATGGAAGACATCATTCAAGACAAATGAAGGTTTATACGAATGGTTGGTCATGCTGTTTGGTTTGACAAACGTGCCAAGCACCTTTATGAGGCTGATGAATGAAGTCCTGAGGGAATTCATCGGGAAGTTTGTCGTCGTATATCTGGATGATATATTGATCTACAGTAAGCCAAAGGCTGAACATTTGAAACATTTGGCCATTGTGATGAGGAAGCTACAACAGGAGAAGCTGTTGATAAATATGAAGAAATCTTTATTTATGCAGACGGAGCTCATTTACTTGGGCTTTGTTATTTCAGCAAATGAGTTGAAGATGGATCCGAGTAAGGTAGAAGTGATCAAGAATTGGCCATCACCGAGAAATGTTTTCGAGGTAAGGATTTTCCATGGTTTGGCTAGTTTCTACAGAAAATTCATTAGAAATTTTAGTGGAATTAGCGCAGCAATGATGGACACCATGAAGAAGCGTCATAAAATTTTTCACTGGACAGTAGAGGCTGAGAAGAGCTTCAACCTGTTGAAGTGGAAGATCACAGAGCAACCAGTGTTAGTGTTTCCATACTTTCAGAAGACATTTCAGGTGAAGTGTGATGCAAGCGGATATGCTATAGGAGCGGTCTTGAGTCAGGAGGACAGGCCAGTTGCATACTACAGCGAGAAGTTGGATGACGCAAAACTGAAATACTCCACATATGATAAATAATTCTATGCTATCATACAGGCATTGAAGAAGTGGAGGCATTACTTGATCCCGAAGGAATTTGTATTATACAACGATAATCATGCATTGCAGTTTGTGAGTCAACATGAGAAGTTGAACCAGAAGCATGCGAAATGGGTAGAGTACATGCAGAATTTTACATTTGTGATCAAACACATTTCAGGAACTGCTAACAAAGTGGTTGATGCTTTGAGCAGGATATGTTTGCTATTGCAGGAGTTCAGAGTCAAGATGTTGGGTTTTGAGAATCTGAAGGACATGTATGCTGAAGATGCAGATTTCGGAGAAGCATATGAAGCAGCTGAGAATCCAGTTCTCAGAGATCGAAGCCCATGGATCGAATACATGATCCAGGAGGGATTGTTGTTCAGAGGCAATCAACTATGTATTCCGAATTGCTCCATGAGGGAGAATCTAGTGAAGGAAAAGCATAATGGCGGATTAGCAGGTCATTTTGGACATGACAAAACATTCGCGAAGCTGAGCGAATCATATTTTTGGCCAGGGATGTGAGTATATGTCAAGAGGTTTGTTGACAGATGTCGAATTTGTCAACATTCGAAGGGCCGGAAGCAGAACGCAGGTTTTTACCAACCATTGCCCATACCAGAGAGGCCATGGGATGCAATTAGCATGGATTTTATATTGGGTTTGCCGAGAACGCAGAGAGGGGTTGATTACATCTTTGTGGTGGTAGATAGGTTTTCGAAGATGGCACATTTTATTCCGTGTCCGAAGACCAGCGATGCGACCCACATCGCAAACTTGTTTTTCAGAGAGATCGTTAGACTCCATGGATTGCCGAGAAGCATAGTCTCGGACAGGGATACCAAGTTCATAGGTCATTTTTGGAAGACGCTATGGAAGAAGCTAGGAACTGATTTGGCTTTTAGTTCAGCTTACCATCTGCAGACAGATGGACAGACCGAGGTGGTCAATAGAAGCCTTGGAGACTTGCTGAGGAGCTTGGTAACATAACACCATAGCAGCTGGGACAACATATTGCCACAGGCAGAGTTCGCGTACAACGATTCTGTGAATCGGAGTACAGGAAAAAGTCCATTTCAGATTGTGTATGGAACACAACCAAGGGGAGTTTCTGAACTCAAGGAGTCAGAACAAGGTGTGAATAACAGTGCTAGTGCAGAAGAATTCACTGAGGCGATGCAGGAACTTCACAGCAAGGTGAAGCAACGACTGATTAACTCAAATCAGGAGTATAAGCGCAGAGCAGATCAGCATCAGAGACAACTTCAGTTTGAAGTTGGGGACCTTGTTCTGGCACATTTGAGGAAAGAAAGGTTCCCAAGGGGAACATATAAAAAGCTCAAAATGAAGAAAATTGGGCCATGCAAAGTCCTGAAGAAATTTGGAAAGAACGCTTATGAGATTGAATTGTCGGATGGCATCGGGATATCTCCGATATTCAATATTTCGGATTTATACCCATACAAGGCTAGAGAAGCAGAGATTGGAACTGAGGAACCAGTGATCCAGTGGCAGAAGCAGTTACCAGTTGCAGAGAAACCGCAGATGGAGTGCATACTGGACAAGCGAGTGGGAAAGAAGACCAGGCGGAAGAAGTACTTCGAGTACCTGGTGAAATGGAAGAATCACCCAGTCGAAGATGCTAGCTGGGAAAATGAAGTAGTCATACAAAAACATGGACAGACCGTGCAGGAGCTCATGGACAGGAGCCCATGAAGATTTTCAATCCAAGGAGTATGATGCAGGAGCATCGATCACCCATCAAGCGAGCCAACGCATGGAGAAGAAAGGACAACTGGACAACGCGAGCACACATTTTGAAATGCTTTGGAAATTGTTGCGCTTCTCTTTAATGAAGGCATTCATAAAGAAATGCACTTGTATTGTAAAGGGGACCTTGAGCCTTTAAGCTCTCGTCCTTAGTAGATAGGAAGGAATTTAATAGATTTAATGCAGGTAGATAGATGTTTAAGTCTAGATTAGTCAGTTTCAGTTTTCGAGAGGGAAAACGGATATAGACACCCTCCTTTGTACATTGTAACATTATCCCAGATCATCAAACAGAAGAAAGAGAAGAGCAGAACAGAGAATTGTATGAAGAACACCCATGTACAGAGATTGAATTAATAGGAGGAGGTCTTGATTCAATTCCATGGTTATGTGTTATTTCTCTGTGTGTTGATGTTATGCTCATAAGTATTTGCTTCCTGTCATGCATTTGCTTTTGTATGCTGTGTATGTGATTTCATGGTTGATTAGAAATCTGAGAGAGGGAGAGTGAATGAGTTTCAATTGTTTCTATAAGTGAGCCAGATAATTCCTGCAAGGGTGCAGTTGAATTGTCCACAAGGAGTGCGTGACTACAGGGTTTTCTTAGAGATAGCTTTTGTTCTCATCTCAGAAGTGTAGATTTGGCACCAGAGCCGTGCAAGGCGTGCGCAGGCTAGACGAAGACTCAGAGTTGCGATTTTGAGCAAAGAATTGAAGGATTTATGTTGCAGGAGTGTGCAGGATCGAAGAGTTCCAATACTTAGTCGTATTTGGAGTTTTTCCGCAAGGAGTGCGTGAAACAAGTCCTCATAAAGACTTTTGAAGTGAGGATAAGCTCAAGAGGGATAGAGCCTTTGGGATCTCACCAAGCGGGAATGTAGAAGGTTCATGCCAAGGAGAGTTTCGAGTGGGAGCTACAAGCACATGCTTGGAGAAAAATTCTCGGCAGGAATACTTTGTCGCTTCAAAGAAGCATCAAGGAGGAGGAGTCGACGGCTAGGATTCGCTGGACAGATTAGCGAAATCCCGCCATCCATCAGATTTCGGGAAAGTTGCGCAGGGTTTAAGCGTGGGCACACAGGAAGGAGAGTCATCGGGACTCGACTCATCGGGATATCAGAGTTTCCGTGGTCGTGGAACTCTTATATGACGAAATCACGATTAGCGATTTCCCGGGAAGATCAGAGCCGTTGATCTCAGTGGAGAGACGTGGCGCAAGATCCCGAAGAATCGGGGTTTGGCACCTCGGAACTCCTGGTGTCGAAAGAATCACAGAGAATTCACGAAACTACGAATTGCGACGGGTCCCACGGTGATAGCGTGTGGTATTGACGGGTGGCATCGCATATCGGAGTTTGGGACTTGGGAGGTCCTGTGAAACGGTGCCACAGGAGTCACGAATTTCCGAATCGTGAAATCCTGATTTCCATTTGGAGCGGGGACCACTGGTGTCAGAGGGAGAGGAAAGGTGGCATCGGGATATCGGGAATCGGGGATTGTGTTGCCGAGTTCAGGACTCGCTACTGCGCGAGGTCCGATTTCCCGATACGACAAGGGAGATCATTGAAGATCATTCTGTGGGTGCGAGAACTTCCGATAAGGGAGTTGAAGAGCAATTTCAGGTCTTCGGGCCAGTGAAGAAGAAGGTCATGGTGATCGCGATCGTTCTCCAGGGGGCGGGGACAGTGGCACCAACTAGAGATATAAGGATGATTAATGTAGCACTATAAGTATGATTAATGTGTTTGATGTTGTATTATTATCTCTTTGCTTTAGAAATTATGATGTTTTCCATGATTGCTATAGTGAATTTATGCATTTAATATGGTGGCAAGATTTTCATGGTTTTATGTTGATGATATTGAGGAGGTTGGGGTATATGTTATAGTTATGTGTGTTATGCAATTGTGGCATTTCTCTTTAATTTATTAAAAGGTACCTACAAACAAATTTGGTTAGCATATATATAATAATGGAAATATTAACTAATAATTTTCTTCACTTTTTTTTGTTTGAATTCATAAACTCAGTGGTAAATGATATAGAATTGTGTTTGTGAGTATGCACATGCTTAAAATAATAATCATTGTTGTCTCCTATTCTTATGGATTGATCTTATATACCTAAAAAACAACTGGCTAATATGCAAGTTAAATGCAAGTTGTGTGTACTATACAAACAACCTATTGTATAGACTTATGATATATTACAATGGGTGTACGGTATACATGTTATAGTTAGTGGACTTTTGATATGGTGTAAGCATACATATAATACTTGAATTTTAGACCCCATGCAATTGGTAAAGGAATGCAAATGTTGAAAACCATGTAACTTGATATGAAATGCTATGAAATTTTGTTGATGGTACAAAACCCTTTTCAATGATCTCTTGAAGATTTGATAGAGAGTTTAAACCTTGTGGAGTATGTCACTGAGAGAAAAATAAAAAACTCTTAATTTCTCAACTTTATATGCCATAAGTGCATGGAAATTTGATTTTGTTGACAACCATTGATCTAGATCAAACGATAGAATATTGGAATGAAGTTTCAATGGTTGATGCCCTACATTGTTGCTAGTCATTGCACTAATCTTCCTTATAATATGTGATATATTGGTTTAGTCTATATTCATGGTGTTTGAAGGCCTATTTTTTCCCAAATATAGACTATATTACATGAGGTTCATGGTATATTAGTGCCTCTCTATGTTTTGTTTCACTTGCACTTATAATTGACTATTTGGAGACCAACATTTCTTGTATGGATTGAACCCTCCTTTATTTTGTTTTATGATATTTATATAATTGGAAAGAGATGGAAAGAATTGCATGGACTATTGGATCATTGTGCCCATCAATTGAAGAATTCAACCTTGAGTTTGGAAATGTAGATCATAGGTTTTAATGGAAGCTAAGACGGTTAATAATTTGATTCCAAGGTGAATAATTAAAAAGGTAAGATCATACCATGGAATCAACCCATATTTGGTTGTTAATTTGTAATGCGTATATGGTAGATTAGTGGATTTTTGGCTGTGGTTGTCTATGCATACCCTTTTTCCCTTCATTTTCCCACCCTTTACTAGTTGTTTTCCCTTTCAATTATAGGCAAACCCCCCTATTTTTAGACTCTTTCCCATATTATCTAAGTGTATATGAGACACATAAACCAAAAAACACTTGACATATTACATTATCTCTCATATGTGGGCATTGTTTAATAAGTATATACAATCCCAAAAGTTTATTCTTTGAAGAGTTTGATAGCCTTGATGAGCATAGCTAGTGAATTTTGTATAATTTGAAAGACCTAGATCGAATTGTGCTCTATGGGAAGTGTTGATATGTCCATATCTTGTCAATTTCTCTCCTTTGAATATGTGTATACATATGTTTTTTGGGTCAAATCCCATCATTACATTTGAATTATTGTAAGTTATGTTGAAATCCTAAAGGCTTGTTCCTCATTTGGTCTTCCAACTCTTATGTGCCTTTGAGAAAGAAATACATGTTTCCTTTCTCTATTGGAAGTGAATAACATAGGAAAAATTAAGATTTTGGTGCAGAATTGGGTCAAATCCCATCATTACATTTGAATTATTGTGAGTTATGTTGAAATCCTAAGGGTTCATTCCTCATTTTGTCTTCCAACTCTTATGTGCCTATGAGAAAGAAATCCATGTTTCCTTTCTCTATTGGAAGTGAATAACATAGGAAAAATTGAGACTTCGGTGCAGATTTGATATGGTGGTCTTGGTTGTTATTGAATCAACAATGCATTGTCATATTTGCTAGAAATTAAGCATTATATTATGCATATTGTGGTAAAATCCTTTCCCTCAACAGAATAATTGGGTGCCAAGACACAAATGAAATGATATATAATGTTTTTCTTATCTTAGATAGAATGCATGCATGGCCTTACACTTTGAAAGTTTGATATTGGAGAGATATTGCATCCCCTTTGAGATAGAGTAAAACCACAATTTGAATCTATGCCTTTAACACATTCTTGATTAGGACACACATAAAATTATAATATGTGTTATTTATAGATTGGATGATTGTATCCTTAAGTGTGCTCCTTTCTATATAAAATATTGAAGCTTAACTATCATTGGTTATTGGTTTTATGGATATTCTCTACTTGTATGAATTTGGTTGTTGGTTTTATGGATATTCTCTACTTGTATGAAGTTTTTTATGGATTTGAATGACCCAATCTAAGATTAAAATGGTAGCATGGGAATTGGGTATCAAACTTTTTCATAGTAAAATTATTACATGTTGTTATATGTTGCACTAGTCCAAGTACATGTCACACTTTAAGCATGCATTGATATGCATGAGTTGTTACTCTAGGTCTTAAAACATGGAGTGACCATTATTATTTGATGTTTTATCATGTAGAGATATTTTGTAACATCCCGCTCTTGCGTGCACTGAGCGAACTTATTCTTTGAGGACACTTGCTTGCAAGTGATCCAGATTATTATACTATTGGGCAATTGATTATGATTATGAGGCATTATGGATTGATGACATGTTATTTTGTTGTATTGACATAGACAGGTGATATTGAATCGGTTTTCCTGAGTGTGTAGGATTTTGGACCTCGAGGATGTAGAGGCATCGATGAAACCCCTTGGACTCTGGATCGAGTCAGGGAGTGGACTATTAGGGTTTGATTGTTGTATATATGACATTTGTGCATCTGATTAGATGATATGATTATGGATATAATTCTGACATGATTTTTTGATGATGCAGGCTGATGATAGTTTGTCGACCAGACTCACATATGGAGTAGAGGGGTCACACACGATCACCAGAGATGTTGAGGGAGAGGTGTGGACAGCAGCCCTACCACAGCCTATTAGCACTCCCGCCGTGGCTCAAACTGTAGGTTAAAAAGTACCTAGTTTGAGAAGACCCACGATGCCGTGAGGGTAGACTGCAACAATTTCTCACGATGATTCTAAGGGGCGCGCAATAAGGCAGGGGCCTTATTCCTTAGAGGCCCTTAGTCTCCCACAAGATCGCCTAACAAAGTATTGACTCCAGGGGTTTTTTATTTCTACCAAATCAGTCAAGAGGTGAGTTGCAACCTTGGAGCATGTAGTGCATCCTAAAGGGAACGTCGCACAAGAAAAATAGAAAGAGGCAAGTGACACCCTTGGAGCACGTAGTGCGTCTTGAAGGGAACATCGCGTAAGGGAAGCAAAATGAGGCGAGTGACACCCTTGGAG
>JZKD02S0064995.1:0-25578 GCA_000966675.3 Picea glauca
GTCCTCATCATGAATTTCATGGGATGCATTTTCACTTTCGGGTGTCTTCTCTGTTACGAAATTTTTCATTACTTCCATGATCTTAGCTTCCATTGAATCCATCTTAGTATCCAACGTAGCTTCTATTGAATCTATCAACTTAGATTCCATTGAATCCATCTCCTTTTGTAGTTCATTTATGTCTCTACACATTTATTCACCTTCATAAAGAGTCCAATTAGGATTTTCTAGAGGCTTATTTGGTGTAGAAGGTCCCTTTTTTGGTGTCATGTTGGCCAAGTATCACTTTTGAATCTTGATTTTGAGGCGGTTCTGCTAGACAATATTTATTCTGTTATATCTCCCAAGTTTCAGCCCTTCTGGGTATGAAACTTTCTTTTAGGTAGTTCTTTGATATTTCTTCTCTGTAATGAGATAGGTCTGATCAAAATTGGATGTGCCAAGTGGAATTTACGGTAACTTCCTCACAACTTGCCAATTTTTGGCCTTTCCAAGAGATCTCACTTGTATAGCATGTCCTGCACAAAATAATTGATTTCAAATTTTGAAACTTGCACCCACAATACTACAAACTGTCCACGATCCAATGAAACCAGTCCCACTCAATTTGGATACTCTGGCAAGCATTTATGGATTTTTTACCTGGAACACCTTCTTGAGACTAGTCAATAGGACTAGTCAGATACCCTATATTACACAAGGTGTATCTAAAAATTTAAGATTACCTAGAAGATGAAATTTTTACCACAGATACCTTTCTAATTTATGTAAATGGCCTTTGGAGTTTAGGGTCTGAAACGTTACAGAAAAGTTTTTATAGTGAAAATTTCGCAATGACTCATTTCAGGATGATTCCAGAACCCTATTTTGTACAGGTTGTATCTCCGAAATTATAAGGCCTCAGGAGCTGAATTTGGAACCCAGCGTACCTTGATCTGTCTACTAAATATCCTCCAAGCCGTTCCTTCTGAAACATTTTAGAAAAAAAGTTATAGATAAAATTCCACGGTGTCTCAGATGTAGCAGCGAAACCCCAAGACCTTGATCTTTGATACCATATGTTAAGAACCAAACATCAATATAGCATAGAAAAACCTCAGGAAAAGTACTCAACGCCTTGAAAAAGAGATAATTTCTAATAATAAGCCTCTTCAAGGGGGAAACCTCCTTTTACCCCACTTAAATGTTCAAGTACCAGATGATTCAAAATGAAAATGTCTCCTTGGTATATATAGGAGACTAGTAGGTATAATTACAACTAATGGCCTAAAGCTGACATAAATAAAATAACATTACTAATATAATATGACCCAATTAAGGGTAATGAGCCAATATTAGGGCTTAACACTTTCTCTGAACTCGACACCAACCGTGCTGATCTTAAATCGATTCTCATCCTTCCTCTGAGCTCTTTCAAGCCTCTGTCCCTCCTGAGATTGATTCCTTCTGCAAACTCTCAGATTCTAAGGAATCATGTGCACTTTTTGCTTTGCCTCCTCAACTCTGTGTCGAATTTTGTGCTCGGCCTCCTGAGCTTTGTGCTCTGTGCTTATCCTTCTAAGATTACACTATCGATCTTTGCACACTGTATGACATCTTCTACTAACTGATATACTGTTGACATCAATGACAATATCATCTGTGGTAATTCATCATTAATAGCAGCTGTTGACATCAATGAAAATCTTATTTTTGGTAATTCATCATTAACAGCAGGTCATCACATCGACTGTTGACATCAATGACAATCTGTCCAACAATCTCCCCCTTTGTCATTGAGGTCAACACACTAAATTCATATACAAAACTCCGCCTATGATGATGCTTTCTTATTATGAAGTTTCTCTCCCCCTTTGACATCAATGGCAAAGTGTTTCTTCTCCTATGATCAATCTATATAAGTACTTGTCTGACCACTGATAACTCCTCCTGTAATCAACTTTTTTTTGTTATAAATGAATGACTCCTTTTGTCAATATGCTTTCACTCAGCTTCTGACTACTCTCCACCTTTGTTTCTGAAAGGGTACCTCTTCCTAACATGGTTCTTCCTTTGTCGATTTACTAACTTCTTATATCAGTTGATTGGGATTTTTTGTGTTTCAAATGAGTAATCTTCTTGATACCAATTTTTGTAGTGATCGAGTCTTTTCAAAAACTTAATCTAATCACTTTCTTATTTACTTACCAAAAAAGTTCCCTTGAGTTTTTACTGACTATTCTTCCCTTTTGTTTCTTAAAGGGTAGCTCTTTTTGATAGGCCCTCTTTTCTAGTTATCTCTACTAGATGTCATGTACATCATTTTGTACATCAGAATGTTGCTTCTACAGATATCGCTGTCCTACTGGAACAATGCGCATTTGTATCTCATCTATTTCAAACAACCCTTGAATCTATCCATTGATTCTCATTGATATTTAACCATGATACTAATTGTTTTTATATCATCCACTTTGACATCTGCACTCTCAACAATATTATGTAACCTAAGATTGTAGCATCTGTATGCTTTCTTGGTAGAGGCCTATCTAGGAAATATACCTTCATCAGATATAGCATCAATTTTCTGAAATTTTCATCAAGCCTTTTGATGTAACCCTTACTTCCAAAGACCTTGAAGTATTTTATCGAATGAGCTCTTCCAAAACAGGGTTCACAAGGAGTTTTACTACTATTAATCCTAAGCTGACCTATATTCAATATGAATACTGTTGTTCTTACATATTCCCTCCAATATCAATACTAATTGATGGAATATCCATCAGATAATTGGCTTCATTGATCATAGTCTTTGTATCTTTCTAGACAACGATCTCCTTTTTTTTTTTCTTTTAGAAGGAGTTTCAGTGTACCATTAAAATCAGATTGAAAGATTTCTGAGATAATCATCACTCAATTATTTTTTTTGTTCTACCGTTGGAGATTCATCATCAACGTCATTATTGTGTGCAACAAAAGCTTCTTTATCCTTGTTTTGAGAATATTCCTTATGAGAAGTTTTATCCTCCAAACTCCTATTATTAACTTCATCAATTTCAGGAGCAATATTTTCCTCATCTTTCTTATTTGGTACTTGGGATTTTATTTTCCATGTCTTCTTATTTACTCTTGTTGTCATATTGTGTGAAGCATTTATTATTGACTGTCCTCTTGAGTTCCAACAGTCATGGGCTTTGTGACCATATCTACCACAACTGTAGAAAATCATAGTGTAACAATGTGCAACAATATGTCCAACATGATTGTAGTTCCAACATCTTACACTGTTGTTGAACCCACCAAATTGTTTTCTTCCATGATGCCTACAATCCAAGGCTTTATGACCATATTCATTACAAGAAAAACAATAACCTTTAAAGACACTCTCATACCTTCTTTGATTCATCCATGAAGGTGTCTCTCTTCTGAACTTGCTTTGAGGTGTATGAGTAGCTTCTGGATGTGCTCCTTGATCTGATCTTTTAAGTTTTGTAGTGTTTCTTTTATTCTTTGAACATGAAAAACTTGCATCATACTTGCTTTCCCTTTTTATAAAAGAAAGACTTGCATCAGACCTGTCTTCACTCTTTACAAATGAAGGACTTGCATCAGGTTTCTTGAGATTACTAATTTCTTCCTTATTGTAGCCAAGACCGGTTTTGTCATATGGTGATCTTTGACTATCCAAGATCTCATCCAAGGTCATGGAGTTGTTCAAGAACTTGTTTTGGGTATCTAACTTCTCAACCTTCTTTCTAAGATTCACAACTTCTGCTTCCATCTTATGACAAGATTCTTCCTTTTTGTCCAACTGGTTTCCTACTACCTCTTCTCTCCTTTTGGCTTCTTCAAGTTGGATTTTAAGATTGACATAGTTTTCCTTATTTCTTTTAGATCTACAAGGTTTTTGCTTGAGACATCATCTTCCTTCTTTTCTTCTTTTGCTTGACTAATTTCATTTTTCAGTCTCTTGATCTCCTCTTCTTTCTCTTCTAACTGATTGTCCTGCTCATATATTATCTTTTTACTATCCTTGAGCATTTCCTTTATTTCCAAGACATGCTTTTGACTCTTTTCAAGAAATTCTTGAGTGTAGTCATGAAGATAGCTATAGTTTGATTCATTATGGTCATAGAGGCATTCATAGAGACTCCAATCAACCTTTTCTTTAGCCTTTGATAGTTTTTCTTCTTCTTCCTCCATGGGATAGATGCTAACAAAACATTTTGTTATTGTATTTGAATCTTCTTTTCTACTTGCAGGGGAAAATTCAATATCAACATTATTGCAATCAGAAGATTGTGGAGACTCTTTACCTTTATTGATGGCTGAGTCTTCTTTTTTGATTTGATACATCTTCTTGGGAGGATGAGAAGATTATTTAGAGGTATCATCACTAGACATGTCATCTTCAACATCAATCTGAGTAATAGGACTTGATCCTTTAATTATGTGTGCGTGGTCATATCCAAGGCCAGATTTGTTCGAGGGAAATCTTTGTAAACTGAGAACTTTATCAAGGGATTCAGTCCCTTTCTTGATTTTTTTAACAGTCTTAAGTTGATCCTTTAGTTTTTTACACCTTTGTTTATATTTTCTCAGTTCATCCAAAGCACTTTCAAGCTCAGCTTCCAGATTGACTTCCGCTTCAATGTTTGAGTATTCTTCAAAAGAATCTTCATCACTAGAATTGTTGTAGACTGAACTTTGTTCTGATTGAAATGCTTCAACTGACTTCTCATCTGAGTAGAGGTCCTTTATCTTGTCCCAAATTTCCTTTGTAGAGTTACATTCACCTATCTTTTCTTTGACATCATTAGGTAATCCATCAAGGATTGCATTCATTTCCATTGAGTTACTTTTCTTAGCTTTCTTTTGAGTTGGAGTCCTTAATCTGCTTGGTGGGAAGTAATCAATGATCACTGAATTCCATACATCAGGTCCCAATGCCTCCAGATGACTTTCCATTCTTGTACTCCAAAATATGTATTCTACTTTTCCACATATTGGAGTTCCATTCTCAGTGTAAATATGTTGTCCATCCATGTGTGCTTAATTTGATCTTCCTTTTAGTTTGTTAGACTATTTTTAAAGGAACTTTGGCTTTGATACCAATTGATGGAATATCCAGCAATACCGAGAGCAGGGGGGTGAATCATTATTGCCTACTTTTTCTTTTTAACTTCATCCATATTAAGCACACATATTAATTATTCAATTAAGAAATATATGATGAACAATGAACCCTTATGAACACAAGATTGTATCGTGGAATGCAACTGGGAAAACCACCAACTCTTTTCTCATTAATAAAATGTTCTTTTAAAAAACTATTTTCAAACTACAACATGATGGAGAGACATTCCCCATGTTTCTTCAAGTACAACTGAAGGGATTCTTCCACACCCCATTTACCAGCTACAACTGGAAGGATGCACCCACACCCTCATTCACCAACAACAACTAGTAGGAGGCTTCAACCCCCTATTTAGTCAGCTACGACTGACAAGGAAGCACCAACGCCCTCTGTTCACCAGTACCAACTGGTAAGAGGCTTCAACCCCTTGTTTAGTCAGCTACAACTGACAAGGAAGCACCAACTCCCCCTATTCACCAACACCAATTGGTAGGAGGCTTCGACCCCCTGTTTAGTCAATTACAACTGACAAGGAAGCACCAACTCCCTTACAAGCTCCAACCTGCCCTTGCACCACCCAACCACCCTTATTTTATAATGCAATACAATATCTTCTATACTTCACTGAATTTGACTCATGCACCCATTGCTATAATTTCTACTGGTATGTTGCAACCTTTTCTTTGTTTGATCTTTTGTATCAAGTACTGGATTGCATAACTGTTGCTCTGTCTTCTTCTTCTCTTGATCTTCAATAAGACATTGACATGAACCTTGGAATGAACAGTTCTTCATTTTGGACTCTGCTCCTGTTTTAGATCTTCTAATATGAACCATAGAGACACTTTCTTCTTACCACTTTTTCTCGTTTATATAATCTTCAAACTAGTGTGAAATTTAAAAAATCGTGTCCCTTGATGCAGGCGAGGTTGTACCTACACCTCCAGCTCACCCGCTCCTCAGGATCGTTCAAATTTCCACGTTCATGAGTCGAATTATCTCTTTAGATTCCCTCAGGAATCACTATCAAAACACGACCCAATCCATAGGTCCTTTCTTCCTTCACAACCTCTGAATGAACCGTGAACAATTTCCCCACAGGGAACTGTTTATCGGGCATCGGGGTTTCGTTGTTTCCGTTGTTGAGAGTCACTGACCCTTTGAACTCCCGATCCCCGAATCACCAATGAGCTCTCGGCTCCTTTGCGCTAGTGCTCCTGGCTAAGCTTCCACCATGCGACCACTCTCCGTGACCGTGGCCTTACCTCCTTTCGAGGCTACTCCTATTGGAGTTTCGACACTGTCGATGTCAATGTGCACATGTATACAGGAACTGCGATATGCCGATCCCCGACTTCCACCAGATGCTTGACACGCGTCTTCCCTACGGCTCTGTCCTCCTCCACTGCTACGCTGACAGTTGTCCCCCACTGATCGGGGTTTCGCGGATCGTGAATTCAAAATGCCTAAACATCATGTCCCCAGAATCTTTGATATCTCGATGGACAAAGTGTCGACGACATCGATTCTTTGCCACCTGTCCTCTTGACACTCGGTGTGGCCCCACGCTCCTAGACCTTATCGGGAAATTGTGTATTGCGATTCTGCGATGCACGAAACCCTTGTGCTCGGGATCTCCGATATCCCAATTCTCGATATGTCGATGAAGCCTCCTGCCGGGACTCCCTCTGATGTCGCTAGATGACTACCACATGTCCTTCCAAATGGACGGTCCATATCTCCTCCGGGATTTCGAGACTTTCAAAGCCCCGTTTCCTCCGACCTCAGGAATCTCAATGCGCCAAATGCCGATGGCTCCTCCTGCTACTCACGAAGGCTTAACCTTCGTGCAGCTTCCTACAGATCCGATGGCTAACGGGATCCTGCACCAGATCTAACGGTCCAGATCTGTCTTCCCTGTGCACTCCTCCTCCTGAGGCTAAACTGTGCGCAACTTCTCCCGATCTAGCGGCTGTCAAGATTTTTGAGCGAGATCTGATGGTTGTCGATCTCCTCCTGCTATGGCTCCTCCTGGACGTAAATCTCCTCGACGGTCTAGATCTCCTCTTCAGGCCGATATGACGCCTGCTGTGCTCTCACTAGAGCCTCCTTACACTTTTGTCCTACCTTGGGAGAATTTCCAAGGTTTTAAAGGCCTCGACCTCTTCTTTCTTTCCTCTCTGCGAGCTCCTCGATTTCGAGCCTCACCGATGCGCGTAAAAGCACTACCCTTCCTGAGATTCTTCTCAAATCTTTGGAGATTCTACCTCTACCTCTTGTAGAGTCTTCACGCATATACCATGCTGCCTCTCCTGAGCTTCTTCGAATGCTTAGACCCCTTTAGGGATTTTATCCTTCTTCTCCTTCAGATGGAGAATGAAATGGATGCCCTCCTGGCTATCCTTCACTCCAACAACCTCTGGCTGAGTGCTTCTGGGTATTCAGTAACCCAGTGAAAGTTCCCTTAGTGGACCTTTCCTCTAACTTTCAGAACTCGAAGAGTTCTCTCCTCCTGTGCTGTCTGCACACTTTCTCGACGCCCTTCTGGCAGAGTCTCTTCTCCCACAAAATGTTCAGCAGCTCTGGGTCCTTGTGCACCTATGCACTTCGCTTGATGCCCACCTGGCAAAGTTCTACAGAATCCTCAGTGATTCTGGTTCCTTCTGTCTGAACTCACAATGGAGTTCCTTCCTCTGTGCACTCCTTGCACAGGCTCAATGCCCACCTGGCAGAGCTCCTCAGAATCCTCAGTGATTCTGGTATTCCCTTAAGAACTCACAGCAGAGTTCTTTCTCTCTGTACACCACTGTACACATGCTCAATGCCCACTTGGTAGAGCTTCTCACAGAATCCTCAGTGATTCTGTTTGCAACTGTGTCTCAGCTACACAACCTTGCCTCTTGAGGTTTTCAACAACCTCAAAGGTCTTCTTCCTGAGTTGATGATTCCAGTCCTGTGCCTTAGCATGTCTCCGTATGACTCCTCAGAGTTTAGAAGTGCAACCTCTGTGCACGACCATCAGAACCTCAACATTCTGTCACACCTTCCTGGTGTGAAGCCTCAAAGACCTTCAACCTGAAATCAAACAAACCCCTGCAGAATGCATCCATATAACATATACATTCACAGCATAAACAAGGAACACACACAGACATGCATATATGACAGAATAATGCAGGAAAAACTGCTATGTTTATATTAATGGCAAATGCCTGTAATTACAAGGTGTTCCCGAGCTCTCTCGCTGGCTCTTCTCTTCTTCCCTACATGCCTACTTACTCAAAATGAGATCTGAATATCTCTTTTACCTGAGGGGCCCTTTCCTCCAGGATCACCTACTCTTCTAAATTACAATGAATGAGTGTCTAGTCTGCTATCCAGAACTAGATCTCAGTCGATCTACAATAAATGCCTATCTTATCTATAGCCTGTGCAAAGGCATGGCTTCCTTGGCTCAACAACCTAAGACATTAATTTACATTGAATTTCAAATTCAAAATGAGGCTGCGCCTCTCTTCAGCCTTTGAATGCGTGTGTGCTAACATGGTTGGCTGGCTGGCTGGCTGCATGGAGAGATGCTCCTGCATCATACTCCACAGCTACAAAAATCATGAGCTCCTGCTCATGAGCTTCCCCTCTGAGTTGTTGGAAATCCTCCTGGATCCCAAACAAATCTTTGGAGCTTCTCATCCGCTCCACTCTGCTACTGCTGCTGCTGCTACTTCCTTTCTTCCCAGCTTCTCCTCGCTGGAATTTTCTGCTGACTCTACCATCAGCCTGCTGATCTCCTCGATCACTTCATCTATTTGCTCCCTTGGTTGGCTCTGTCGTTGCAGTCTCCTCAGTTACAAAAAATTTTGGCCATTGGGAAGATCATCACGATCTCCCACGCCTTCATCTGTTTCCAACTTTACCTGTTGGATGTGCATGCCCTGCACTTTTACCTTCTCTTCTAGGGATTCCAATTGATCCCACAGATCAGCAAAAGATGTGTTGTCTGCCTCTTTATCCTCTGCTTTTGCAACCTCCCATGTTGCAGTCTTTTCAGCTGCAATGATGAATATGTCGAGCCATTCCTCGGAATGCTCGTTTCCTCCTTTTGTTTCTTTTGCTGTCAGCTCAAATGCTATAGCGCTCTAAGCTCGCTAGCTGGAGTCATTGAGACATTCCACCGAATTCTCATCTTCTTCATCTTCTGCTTCTTCTTCTGCTGTCAGCTTCAGTGCTACAGCTCTTTCAGCTTGCTGGCCGAAATTATTGAGTTGTTCCTCAGAACACTCATTCTTCCTTTCATCTACTTGGGCAATCTCAAATGCCTGCTCCAACTCTTCTTCTTCTTTGACAGTCATCATCAGCTGTGACTGTTCCCCTGCTATTGCTGCATTTACAACAGAATTTTCTGCCTCCTCCTAGGAAGATGGTAGGAATAATTTGAATTCCTCCAATATTCATCACACGGCTCAAATCCTTCGTTGCTGTCAGCTGCATCTGCTGATCCATTTCCAATCCCGAGCTCATCTACTCTGTCAACTCCTCGGGATGAACCCAACTCACTTCTGAGTTTATGAGACCCTCAGACAATCTCATCTGCTCATCCCTGCCCACCTGGCAATATAGGATGCTTTTGTTGCTTCCCTGGCAGATCATGAGATCAATCGATCCCATCTTCATTAGCACTCCTTGTTGAATTGAACTCTTCATCGAGTCCATGAGACCTTCAGATCGCCTCGCATTTTCATCTCTTCCCACCTGGAAATATGAGATGCTTTCACTGCCCTCCTAGCAGTCTTCGAGATCCCATAGTGATCTCTGATCATTGCCCTCCTGGAAAATTGAAATTCCCTAGCTATCCTCCTGACAGTCCGTGAGATCCTCATCTGATCTCAACTCATTGTCCTCTTGGCCATCTGGAATTTCTTCTTTTCTGCCCTCCTGGCAGTCCTTGAGATCATCAGTCGATCTCGTCTCTGTTCCCTGGCCCATCTGGTCATTTGGAAACCTTCCACTGCCTTCCTGGCAATCTATGAGTTCCTCAGACGATCCCAATTTATCTTCTTCACCATCCCAATCATCGAGACCCTTTCCAGTCTCTAGCCAACAATGATCAATCATCTCTTCCTCTGTGGCTTTGAGGTTTCCAACATACCTCAACCATCTCTTTAACAGCCTGCGCTGTCCTTTGACCATCAGCTCCCTGACTGGCCATTTCACCTTCGGTTCCTTCATGGGCCATTCATATACCCATCTCAGCTTGGCTTTCTTTTCCTGCCTCATCCACAGTTCCAGCTTCTCTATGTCTGCTTTTAATTCATAGAGCTTTCTAGTCTCTTCTTCATCCCATTCAGCAAGCCTTTCGGCCTTGCTCTTCTTTCTATGGCCTTCAGTAGCCATCTTGTTGCGTCTATCTGCCTCCCTAGCAGATCTGCTGCTGTCACTCTGCCTCCCTGAGTGTTCCAGCTTCATCATCTTCTCACAGTCCTGCTGACTGTCTATGGACTGCTGCCTACCTGCAAGCAAGTCCTTACAGAGTCCTTAGTAACTCTGTCTTCCTTCACCTGCAATATATAGATGAAATCTCACTCTGATACCACTTGATGTAGGCGAGGTTGTACCTACACCTCCAGCTCACCCACTCCTCAGGATCGTTCAAATTTCCTCGTTCATGAGTCGAATTATCTCTTTAGATTCCCTCAGGAATCACTATCAAAACACGACCCAATCCACAGGTCCTTTCTTCCTTCACGGCCTCTGAATGAACCGTGAACAATTTCCCCATAGGAAACTGTTTATCGGGCATCGCGGTTTCGTTGTTTCCGTTGTCGAGAGTCACTGACCCTTTGAACTCCCGATCCCCGAATCACCGATGAGCTCTTGGCTCCATTGTGCTAGCGCTCCTGGCTAAGCTTCCACCATGCGACCACTCTCCGTGACCGTGGCCTTACCTCCTTTCGAGGCTACTCCTATCGTAGTTTCAGCACTTTCGATGTCAATGTGTGCATGTATACGGGAACCGCGATATGCCGATCCCCGACTTCTCCCGGATGCTTGACACACGTCTTCCCTATGGTTCTGTCCTCCTCCGCTGCTACGCTGACAGTAGTCCCCCACTGATCGGGGTTTCGCGGATCGCGAATTCAAAATGCCTAAACATCATGTCTCCAGAATCTCCGATATCTCGATGGACAAAGTGCCGACGGTGCCGATTCTTTGCCACCTGTCCTCTTGACACTCGGTGTGGCCCCACGCTCCTAGACCTTATCGGGAAATCACGTATCGTGATTCTATGATGCACAAAACCCTTGTGCTCGGGATCTCCGATATACCGATTCTCGATATGCTGATGAAGCCTCCTACCGGGACTCCCTCCGATGTCGCTAGATGACTTCCACGTGTCCCTCCAAATGGACGGTCCAGATATCCTCCGGGATTTCGAGACTTTCAAAGCCCCGTTTCCTCCGACCTCAAGAATCCCGATGCACCAAATGCCAATGGATCCTCCTACTACTCATGAAGGCTTAACCTTCGTGCAACTTCCTGCAGATCTGATGGCTAACGGGATCCTGCACTAGATCTAACGGTCTAGATCTGTCTTTCCTGTGCACTCCTCCTCCTGAGGCTAAACTGTGAGCAACTTCTCCTGATCTAGTGGTTGTCAGGATTTCTGAGCGAGATCTAACGGTTGTCGGTCTCCTCCTACTATGGCTCCTCTTGGACGTAAATCTCCTCGACGGTCCAGATCTGCTATGGCTCTGTTTATATTAATGGCAAATGCCTGTAATTACAAGGTGTTCCCAAGCTCTCTCTCTGGCTCTTCTCTTCTTCCCTACATGCCTACTTACTCAAAATGAGATCTGAATATCTCTTTTACCTGAGGGGCCCTTTCCTCCAGGATCACCTACTCTATTAAATTACAATCAATGAATGTCTAGTCTACTATCCAGAACTAGATCTCAGTTGATCTACAATAAATGCCTATCTTATCTACAGCATGTGCAAAGGCATGGCTTCCTTGGCTCAACAGCCTAAGACATTAATTTACTTTGAATTTCAAATTCAAAATGAGGCTACGCCTCTCTTCATCCTTTGAATGCGTGCGCGCTGACGTGGCTGGCTGGCTGGCTGACTGCATGGAGAGATGCTCCTGCATCATCCCTTTATTTCAACCATTGTACCTTTTCATTTAAAATGATAATCTAAAACTTTAATTAATATCATTCTTCCTTTTTATTATTGATTCACATTTTCATGATTTATTCTCTTTTAATCATGACTGTGTATCGGTTCATTTTTGTCATGAGTTGATCACAGACATGGATCAACTCATTAGATCATACTCTTGTTTCTACTGTGTTCTCGTTTCACTAATAGACCATATTCAATCATCATGCCTCTTCGATTAACTTAATTATAATCATTGTTTTATAGTTTTTACAGTGAAGGCTTTCCATAAATTGATCACTATAATGGATCAATTTAATCCTTTAAATTTGATCCTGAATCTCTGTTAATTTTATAGAGACCAAATTTTGTGGAGGTGCTTCCTTCAAACCATCATATATGTTTGTGGCATAGTACCATAGGCTTTACCAATTATAGGCAACACATTACAATCTGTGCTTTCAAACGTCTTTACCATATGACCAATGTTGGTGACCTAAACGTTTAGGTGAGAAGAACACATGAACGCTTTACCAAATCAACGGTCACGATTCACTATTATGATGAACGGCTGACGGAATTTCGGTATTCAGACCCTCGGGTCTTTGTGACTTGCAACATTACAAAACTTCCGATTATTATATCGCCGATACAATCGGACGGTTTGCATTTAAAATTGTGGAGACAGATCAACGGTCATCCTTAACCTTACACTCATCCTTTTACTGTTGAATCTGATGGCTATGATTTAATCATTCATCGAGATGGACGGTTGTCGTAATTTTGACACTTTTCCCTTCGGTTCTTCATGACATCCAGCATGTCAAATCTCCCGAAGCTGTAAATCTACTCACGTGTGTCCCTTTCAGAATTTCTGCATTCGGGACTTCATAACTTGGGCGAGTGAAATGGTAAAAAATCTCGAGGAAAAACTCCTGAGATGACGTAACAACTTACGTCACTTGATGATGTGTCACAAGCCTATTAGCTGCCACGTGTCATTTATATATATGATTTTCACATACCTGAAATGTTGTATCAACTTGAAACTTGTTAGTGTTGTACTGTGCCACATGTCCTTGCTGATGTGGTTCGCTAACCCATAGCCCTAATCCAATGGTCCTCGTTATGTCCTCCATGTCGACGGTCCTTATCTTATCGCTATTTTGCATTTCACAGAGTTGGAGGATGGCTCTCAGCCTTATCCTCTTCGCAGTTATACTGGATCCAACGGTTGTTGGTCCTCAGTGCTTAGATCCAACGGATCAGATTTGTACTTTCACTTTAACACGATCCGACGACTGACGGGAATTTGGGTTTGATCTGACGGTCGACGGGTATTCAGATATTCGAACTTCATATCCTCTTTACCTCGCTTATCCTATCCTTCCACTCAAAAGTGATCTAATGGTCTAGAATGACTTCGCGAATCGTGACTTCGCAAGTTCATTTCCTGTCCGATCGATGGCTCAGATTAGTCCTCGATCCAATGGTCTCGATCAAATCACGAGTTCTCATTTTGGGATTTCTGAAAGCAGCTTGCTCCGTTCACCCAACTCCTGATTTCCCGATTTCTTTCCCACGAAAGGAATATACGTCGACGCTTATCCTCCTTTCAGTTATGCTGGATCAAACGATCCATGACTATTAGTTCTTGTTGTCTCCAACAATCTCTATCGTCCATCGAGATTATCGATGGCTCCTTGATCTGAACTCGACGCCAGCCGTGCTGAGCTTAAATCGATTCTAGTCCTTCCTCTGAGCTCTTTCAAGCCTTTGTCCCTCCTGAGCTTGATTCCTTCTGCAAAATCTAGGATTCTAAGGAATCATGTGCACTCTATGCTCAACCTCCTCGAGTCTGTGCCGCACTCTGTGCTCAGCCTCTTGAGCTTTGTGCCCTGTGCTCGTCCTCTTGAGTTTACGCTATCGATCTCTGCACACTGTATGCCATCTTCTGCTAACTGTCATCTATGGTAATTCATCATTAACAACAACTACATCAATGACAATCTTATCTGTGGTAATTCATCATTAACAGTAGGTCATCACATCAACTGTTGACATCAATGACAATCTGTCCAACGCTTGACTCCTTGAGGGAGCTCCTTCTCTTTATTTTCCTTAGAATAACAGAGCTCTCTTTCTCCAAGTATTTTCAAAACTTGTTACCTTCTTGGTTGTGCACCCTTGTTTTCTTATAGGCTATCTAAAGGTTACCATGTGAACCATCGTATCCTTTGAGAGTTTCGTGCCCCTTCGTGAACCCATGTACAATGAATCAATGTGCCCCTTCATGGACCCGGTCGCCCAATGAACCCATGCACTCTCAACCGCCATGCCCCTTGGGATCAGCATGCCAAACCTTGGGGAACCCCTTATACCGGTTCACCCCCTCCATCCAACTAAATCGTCATCTTGGGTGTGCGCACCCCTTAGGTGATTCAGGCCGACTCTCCTAAGTGCACGCCCCCATGCCTTAGCCGATTTTCCCTCTGTCCATGGAGAACCCAAGTATCTCACTCAACTCCTCGCTAAATCTTTTATCTTATAACTTTCGTTGAAAGGCACCTTGGGTGGAGTCATTCCTTGGCACATCGTGTGCCCAAGGAACCCCAACTCCCCTCTTTATCAAGACTTTCATTTCTTCATTCTCATCGATCGACTTTCCTACCTGATTTGGTCTTTGGTGGGAGTGTGCATGCTTGAGCTAAGCTCCCAAGGCCTTAGATCCTCTCCCACCTCATGTCATTTTCGTCCTGTTGGCAGCCAATTCAATTTTTTCAATTGCCCTAAAAGCTGCCTACACCTATGTCTATGAACTTCAAATTTCTGTCGCATTTTGCAAAAAGATGATAGTTTCATTTCATGCGACATTTGCAAATTGGTTTCGATTCAGTTTTCATGACTGAAAGCGTGAAAACTCCTCCATCTTTATTTGGACTGTCATGATTTTCTCAAAGGCACTTACCTTTGGTTTGCTATTAAGTGGTTGGAATGATTTTCAAACTATGTCCATTTACCTACTTTTACTTTGATTGCGCAACTTGATTTTATTTTATTTAATTGATGAGGCATTGAGCATGATAATCTATGAATTATACTTGATTATATAGGGGTCATGGTTAATCTTGTTTTTATATGATGTGATCCTGACTATTATAAGCTCTTGGCTTATCGATTTTATGAAATCTCTTGACACAATGTTTTATAAACTTTGATTATATATTATGCGACAAGCGCATGGTCAATATATGAGTTTCGTTTTCATGTTGAATGGCAATGGTTTGAAGTTATGAAATCGCACATTGGTTAAACTTTTGGTTTCGATTTAATGTTTTGAATTATTACAATGGCACGTATTAACTTTGGGTTTGATTCTATATTGAATGGGTTTGATTTCAAATGATACAATGGTGCCTTGGTATCACTATCCACCGTTTAAATCCTTGTGTTAGCCGATTAATGTGGTTTGAGTGATGTCGTAATTGATTAAACAGTGTTGTACTGTGCCATTACTATGCTGCATGGTGGTGGTAATCCCACCACCCTCGCATGCGAAAATTAATCTGCCTCTTCGTTGAGCGCTCATAGTTGATAGCCCAAACGATTATGCTCCTGTGTGTTTAATCCGAACCCTACTATGATGCCCGCACCATGGGTCCAGTCGTAAGGACCGAACCCAATGGTTGCCAAGATTTTTTGATGTTCGATGGTGCTTACAGCGACCTAGAGGAATTCGGATGGCTCCCGTTCATACGAAAGTTTGATGGCTTTAACCCTGGAGTGGATCGGCAATTTGCATTAACCTTCGATGGCTGCCAAGCCAAGGCTGGGGATGTGCAGTTAGAAATTGACGAGAAATTTCTCAGTTTAGCTATAGGTCTGCCTGCTACGGGACAGAAGTGGTCAAAAAATTGCAAAGTGGAAGATGTCCCGTGGACATTATTCTTCCAGTCGCGAAGAGTGAGTTCTTGTGACAAGGGTTTGCCCGCAAACATGCTCAAGCAACGCTGGCACGACTTGCTGATGGTAACCAAGTAGTTCATCACCTGCGAGGGCCGGTATGGTTTCGTTTTCTTGTACCACCTTCGGCTACTCATGGTTTTTATGGGATATGAACTTAATATCCCTTACTACTTGCATAGGAGTTTGTTTAAAATGTCTAAAAGGTATAAACAAAACCAGGCCGATAACAGTCTATTTCATTTTGGGTTAATTAAAATGCTTATGTTTTATGAGTTGGGGTTACACCGAGACTGTTGGGAGGATTTTCTTAAACACAATGATTTTGATGGCTCAAACCCACCACAGGTTGAAAAACCTGTGGTGAGCGAGAGCAAGTCGGTACCCCCTATGCCTTACAGTGCTCTTCTACCTACACCCCTACCCGACTCACCTTTTGAACTACCCAATTCTGTGACCCAATGTGTGGAAATTGCTAAACACGTGGCTAAAAGGCCTAAAACCAAACCCACTGCCAATTCTAAAGGCAAGAAAAATGCCCGGTTAATCTATCACATGGCAAGAAACAAACTGAAAATTCCTGTTAACCCTGACCCTATCATGGTCAGTGAAGATTCTGACTTGGAAATTGAACATTACCTCGCAAGTGAGTATCCCTATTCTGAAAGTCTGTGTGACAAACCCTCATACGATTTTGTGAACAATCTACCACCGTGCTTGCAAAATGATCCTAATTATCCAGGCATCAAAATGCCTTGTGAAACCCCTGGTGACTCGTCGAAACCCCCTACTGCTCCAGCCGAACAAGTTGCTCCACCATGTGATCAGTGTGGCTCATGGTTGGAAAGGTATTACCTCGATGTGCCAATGTTGCAGTCCAGAATCCATGCTCTAGAGGATCAGGTTGCAAGGCTCACTAGCCAGAAGGCAAAGATGCCATCCACTGATAAGAAACAGCGAACAACAGGTTCGATTTTGTTTAAGAATGTGGAGTCTGCTACAGCGGTTGTGAAATCAAAGCTGGTATAGTCCAAACAGTCGCACTGGTATGATTATCACCTGTTTATATGATGAACTCACAGCTCTGTGTAGCGTTGATTTGAAATTGGTTAATAAGCATGCATTATTGTATATAAGTTTGTTTTGATTAATCGAATTTCGCATCAGTTTTGATTAGATTTAGTTCTGATCTGATTGATCATGATTGGATTTGATTGTTTTAGTTTAGTTTGAATTGGATACTCTGTTATTTATTGAAGTTGTTAATATCTTTTCTAAACAAAGGTCGTTTCTGGTATTTCAATTCCAAACACAATCAATATCGCATTTCGAATTGGTAATATTCTAGATGATATGGTTGGCAATTATAGTTAACTGTTGTGATTTTATGTCTTTTAACCAATTCGAATACCATCCTGTTAAGGTGTAACCAAGTTGCAAATAGATGTGAGTCATAACTGTTGTATCCAACTATTCGATTCACATTGTTTTGTTTGACCGTGTTATCAGCTCAATTCATATTACAACAAATACACTATTTAAATTTCATTTGGGAACGAAGCTGATTATGTCCAGGATTACGATTTGTTACGATTTGCTCTGATTGTTACTCGGTCTATGATTATTGCTCTTGTTAATGGTTATGATCACTATGTGATCCTGTCTGTGGACTGTGTAAACGCTCAACGATTGGAATCTATGGCGAAGATTGATGAATGTTTATCTGGCAATCATCGTAACTGTCTTTCCATATTTGATTGAAACGACATGAACCTTATGCATATTGTTACAACTGTAACGAATCAATTTTGATTGTGTTCAATTATGATTGTATCGATTATAATTATGTTGTGGTATATCGTATCTTATATGACTATGATTCACGCTATATTTCACTTCAATATGAAACAGTCATGTTATGGTTTGACCATATTTTATGGCAACAAAAAACAAAGCATTCTTACCCTGTTTCGTTTCAATCACTTTTCGATTTGGTTAAATTTGAATGATAAACTCATTGGAATTATACTGATTTGTTTTGGATGTTTATTAAAAGAAAATTAAATTGGATTTGATTCTTTTGAAAAGATTTTATTTCATTGCTATCTGGTCCTTTATGCTATTTAATATTTGTGGTCTATTGCAGGTCAATTCGAAATTGCAGTAGAGTTCATGTGCAGTTAGGAGATATTTCAAAGATTTCACTTGCATTTTAATTGCTTAGTTTAGTTGATTTTGGGATATTTCCCAGATTATGTAAAACTGTTTGATATTATCCATAGGGAAGTTTTACCCTATGGAGAGACTTATATATACTTATGATTTTTGTAATAATTTTCATCCTTATTCGTGGGAGAATAAGGATATGGAGTTATAATACAGACTGAAGTAGAATTTGGTGTTTTGACACAGCTTTAGCTTCTCAATATATCAACGTTTTGTTTCATGTTGTGTATATCAATTTGTATATGGTTTATGACTACTTTAGCTATCTTGATCATGTGCAAATGATATAATTTTAATTACTGTAATCCATATCTGGTTTCTTTCAATTATATAAAAGATATAACAATTGTTTAATTCAGTTTGTGAATGACAGGTTTATCTTCTTCATGAATTGAGTTGTTAAATATAATCTTTTGCATAACAGGTTTCCCTTATTGCAGAGATTATAATCATAAGATTGTTATGATCTTTTATGTCTTGTTTGTCCTGTAAATAACTCGAAGAGCAGCACAGCTGATCATTTATGAAAATCTTTGGGATTAACTGGTGCGAGTTTACTTCCTCCGACCAGCTTCGAAACCATCTTACGCAGGATAAACTAGGAGCGCTTCCAGGTTAGCTAGTCTATTGTTTGTTGTTTTTAGTAGTTTATTTTAGATATTAGTTTAAGTTAGAATTAGTATATTAGATCGTTTAATTTCAGTAGTTTTATTTCTTTTTCATCAAATATAAAAATCAAAAATATATTTATGGCTGCCTTAGGGAAGACAACAAATGATTTTTACAGGTTTTACTCAAATCTGTGACTTGTAGATATTGTGTATTTGTGAATAAGTTGTAATTCAATTAGTAATTATATATTTAATTGTTAGAGTTAGTGTAATAGTAATTAGTAGAATTAGTTAGTGTATTAGATTAGTTTTAGTTAGTTTTCTTAGTTGTAATTAGTTTAGTTTCTTTTAGTTTCTTTTAGTTTCTTTTAGTTAGTTTTAGTTAGTTTTAATTCATTTTATTTGTTATAGCCAGACTAGTTAGTTTAGGTTAGTTTTCTCTTTGGTTTTCTTAGGAGACCTTAGAGAGGCCAACGGAGCCGTTAAACTCGTTAGGGTGGTTCATTCCAAACGGCTTGGGTTATTTAGACAACCCCGGACCGGTTCCACTCTCTCAATTGACGGACGAACAATTTCGCCCGTCAACACGTCCCTGACAACATTCAAAAAATTTACAATCTCCAAGTCTCTGCTCAAACTTGTGCCTTCACTGCCACCAAGTTTATTTGAAACCCCAAGTTTTGTACCAACTAGAAACCATAATATTTTGTCAAAGTAGAAACCCCAACTTTTATAGTAAAGTGGAAACCCCAAGTTTCCAACACACCCAATAATCATCCGCAACCAGTGAAACCATCCACACTGCTCTGCCCAAAGTTGTGTACGACCCAATTGTCTGGAACAATTGAAAGAAATATCCCTCCCAACTTTGTTCACAATGTCTAATATTACACTATCCTCCTGTGACGACCACTCTCTGTTTCACTACTGCAACCAAAAATTCAAAATTTGCCTAAGTGTTGACCTTTTGTGAACTTTCTATTGTGCCCATACTTCAACCAAACTCTCTCACGTCTCTACACAATGCTATCCCCCATGCCTTGGACTGATTAGGTATCTAATCCAACTGTCGCTCCCAACCCATGAGAATGTTCTTCCTTATGCTCGAACTAGGTCTTTTCTGTCACAACTTTGTCACTTCATCTAACTCCAAATACTAAGGAAAGTGTTCATCCTTGCCTCATTGTTTCCATCGTCTGATATTTGTCTAGGAGATCTTCCATAATGTCTAAGTGTTGCACTTCAAACCTATTGGTGCATCCGTTGTCAACTTACTTCTGCAATTTCATTCGTCTGCACAATGATCTCAGGCCAAAGAAAGGTCACACCTCACCTTGTTGCAGTATGAAGTCACCTCGAAGCAAAGTCATCTGCGACAACTTGACTCCAATTTCCACCTCTTAGCACAGTTAGCCAATATTCCCAATGAACTACACATTCAGATTTCCATTTCCTCACTACTTCGTCACCCAACCATGTTGTTGTGTCTTCCTCTCTATGCCTTGAAATGGTTAGGATTCACCCTCAACCATGTTGCTCAAAGCAAGAGGAACACATAAGTCCAAGTGAACCTTTCATGTTGCAATTTGCCTTTCTGCACAATCCTCCAAACGAAGGCAAGTCCCCAACTCACCCTCGTTACTTCAAGTCACCTAAACGTGACACAACCCCTATGATGAGTGTGGCCAACACACCTACACTCCTCAAAATGTCCCAATGAACTCCCCAAACATCCCCAAGTAGAATGAGTCATCTCAAAGAACTTCCATTCCTTAAGCACATTCGCACCAATACTCTGCTAACCTCAACCAACGACCCCCACTGGATCTCAGAGTCATCACACAATCGTCTGCAAGTCACCAAGGTGTGATTTGCCTCATCCAATGTCTCATACGAAAGGCGAGCAAACACCACCCAAGTCACTTGGTCTGCATTCCACCCATTCAAGTTGACTCTCAATGATTCTTGGTTGACTTCCTTGCTGGAATGAAATTGTCTTGCACCCCCACAAGCATTCAAACTTTTGCATTGTGATCGTGACTCGTTAATTCACCACCTAACTCAACAAATCTGGTTAAGGCACCAAACCCTAAGGAACCTCATCCATCCTCTCAACTCGACACGTACAAAATTCGCTTCCTACCGTTACAATGATGTGTTCAATGCACCTCATCAAAGAGTTTGGTAGCTTACCCAAGCCAACTTCACGACTGCATCAAATCTTCCTATGTCCACCACAAGGTTCGTCCAGGCATGTCATCCCAAGCTCTTCTGCATGTTCACCCTTCAAAGGCGTTTCAAACTGCTACAAGACTTCTCCAAATATGCATCACTTGAGTCACCCTTAAGTCTGTTGGCTTTCATTGTAGAAACAAAATGCACTTGCACCACCAAGTCATCCATCTTCCCTTTAAGAATATGTTGCAACACTTGGAAAATGTAAGAAAAAAATCCAACCTGACCTTTCTTAACGACATCGTTTTCTGCAACCATGTTCTAAGATTGATGTCTTGGACCTCCAAGAAACTAATTCTCTGCATTAACTTACCTCAACCACTCTCTGCTATGATACAAGGCTGAGTCCATCCACTTCCGAAATTCATCTAAATCCCAAGCTTCACATGCAACCATCCAACTGTTTGTTGTGGAGCTGCTCTAGTTCACCCCATGCCACCCAACACACACAAGTGCTTCGTCTTGCTACAACCTAGAACACTCCCCTTTGCAATCACTTATGCAGTATTCTTTGCGATGAGTCATGCAATAGTCCTACATTCAACTACCTTTTCCAAGTTCTCTCGTTCACCCAACAAGCTTCTGCTCCTGGTTTCTCAAGGCATGCACAAAAGTTTTGACACTGACCTCTATTACAAGTCAAACCTGCGACAATTCGTGCAGTAGTCCTATGTTCATCTTCCTTGCCCAAGGGTTCGGTTCACCAAAAAACTATGTGCTTGATCTCTGCAAGGTGTGCACAAGAGGTCGGGCACTGACTTCCGTCACACAAACCAATTGATTCCATACTCAAACTGTCTCTACAATCAAGTCTACGATAAGTTCTGTGACGAACTCTATAATGAGTTTTATGATCACCCACCTTGTCCAAGTGCTTTATTTCACCATGAAATTTTCTCTCAGTCTGCACAAGGTGTGTGTCTAGCTCTGCCTTCCCGTCGCACCATCATTTGAACCTTTTTCGTAAGTCTAATGCAAAGAATGTGATTCGCTACACTAAATTGTTCACCCAATCTACGCTCAAGTTGCCTCTGCGATGGGTCAGTTCTTCGAACCTTCACTAAAGCCTGCACCCAGACTGTCTTCTCAACAAGTGCGCCCCCCCCCCCCCATGGTCACCACTACAATAGTAGAGTGTGCTTCAAGCTCTGATACCATCTATTGTTGAGATAGTGGTGAAGCTATCACCAACCCCTTCATCAAAATATGCAACAAATCAACTATGATACCATCTATCATCAAGATAGTGGTGAAGATCTCAACAACCATTTCATCAAAATATGCAATGAATCAACTTTGATACCATTTATCATGACCCTACAAAACGTTCGAACGAATCTTGCGATTGTTCTTCTCTTGAAAGCATGCGACACCATGACAGTTCTTACTTGGTTGCTTGGCACACCAAGAATACTTCGTCTGGACTATGCCTCTTCACCTAGATCATACCCATACTCCATTCTAGGATATTGGTGAGTCACACTCCTACTCTAGTACAACTCTTACTTACTTAGAAATTTGTTAATTTCTTTAACACATAGTCTTATTTAAGAATTCATCCAAGAGATCATCAAAGAAACAAATGAAATAGACAAGAGAAACAAAGACATAGTGTGGGCAACACAAAACGTTCCTAGCACCTGGATAATTCTTTTAATAGAAGACCAGTTACAACATGAGCACTATTGGCTCGACTTACAACATGGTAAAGTCAAACGACTCACCTCACCTCACCAAGACACTCATGAACATATATGTCACCACCAAACTCTCTGTCGCAATTGCCTTTGCTGCCACCTGTGGTGAACTTCAAATGTGCCTCCAGCTGCAATATTTTTGTCTCTTCATTTCCACAGGCTCTGCCTCTTCATTTCCATATACCTCACAAATTTTGGTTATGTCTCCCACATGCCTCCACAAACCTGCATTTTCCATACTTAGCCAAAATCCCCCCAAGAGAATTTCACCTTGTTATGTCTGTCGAACCCTCCTCCTCAAGGGAGCACAAGTCCTCCCAGAGTGGAGTGACTAGGCTCCTTAAGGGAGCTCCTTCTCTTTGTTTGCCTCATAATTGTAGAGCTCTCTTTCTCCAAGTCTTGCCAAAACTTATTTCCTTCATGGTTGTGCGCCCTTGTTTTCTTATAGGCTCTCCAAAGGTCACCATGTGAACCATTGTGTTCTTTGGGGGTGTCACATCGCTTCGCAAACCCATGCCCAATGAATCATCACGCCCCTTTATGGACACGATTGCCAAACAAACCCATGTTCTCTCAATCGACGTGCCCTTGGGACTGGGGTGTCAAACCTTGGGGCACCCCTTATGCCAACATGCCCCATCTGTCCAACCGACTCGTCGTCTTGGGTGCGCACGCCCCTTAGGTGAGTCGGGCCAACTCTCTTAAGTGCGCCCCCCATGCTTTAGTCAACTTCCCCATCGATGGAGCACCCAAGACTCGCCCTCAGCGCTTTGTTAAATTGTCGGCCATCTAACTTTTGTTGCAAGGCACCTTGGGTGGAGTCGTTCCTTGGCACATTGTATGTGTAAGGAACCCCACCTCCCCTCTATATCAAGACTTTAGTTCTTCATTCTCACCGATTGTCTTGCCTGCCTGATTTGTTCTGTGGTGGGAGTGTGTGCACCCGAGCTAAGCTCCCAAGACCTTACATGATCAAATTTGAAACGCCCCTAAGTGGAGTAGTGAAGGGAATTCAATTTTTTTTCTAAATAAAATATAAAACGAATGTATGTGTGTGTGTGTGTGTGTGTCCATATACATGTACATATATATAACTGTCGTCTAAATGTTCTACGTTTTGGCCTTTTTCTGGGGATATTTGCTTGAAATTTGGTCTGATGTATCTATAGATTTGAGTTTTTAATTTTGTGTAATTCGAGTGCTTGAGGGTTTCTCAACACATTGAATCCATTTGTGCATTCAAAAATACAATTTAAACAACAAAAATTGTGATTTTGTGTAGATTTATGTTGTCAGATTTTGATGAAATGGAAAAAAACGTAGTACAGTTAGACAACCCATATGTATGTGTGTGTGTGTGTGTCTTGCGGGATTAGCATGTGGTCTAAGAAACCCCAGCCCAAGGGATCACACCCAGGCTAGGTCACACCAACTCTTAGCATTCATGAATTTTAGGTGGCGGAGTTTCCAACCTAGATTTTCCTTAGAAAACAAGGTCCATCTAAATGCTAGCGTGATTTGACAAAACTAAAAGATATTATTAATCTAAATAAAATATAAAAAATTTATTATTAATTCAAAGATTATTCCATATCTTTATAAATAAAAAGATAATTATATTAAGAACATTAAATTATTATTTTTCTTAAAAAATAATTTTTAAATTTAAATAAAAATTATATTTTTAGTTATGAAAATTATTTCATATCTTTATATTATCGTGAAATCCTGGATATATTTAGCAATACAATTATTGCAATTGATTTGATTTACCACGCAGCTTAACATTTTGTGTTTTTACTCTTTAATATTTTATGTATTTTATTTTTGGTTTTAATGAGTTTTTTTCTAAAATCTAATTAGAAATTATGAAAGATTATTGGAATTACAAATTTTAGTGATTAAGATTATATATTAAGGTTTTTCTCATTCACAAAAATAATATTGAAAAACTTTAGAAAATACTCATTAGCATTAACATTTTGAAAAACCCTTAACACAACATTCATAAATACTCAATCATTCAAATTTACAGTTTCAACAATTTTTAACTAAATTTAAAACAAAATTGATCTAAAAATGTGCTAAAATAAAAGTTTAGACTACTGCAAAAATCATTACCCATTGTAACCTGCAAAAGCCTCTATCAATGGTTAACAAAATTCCCCACATAGATAATATGCATGCAAACAGAGGTACACCGGTAATTATGTTTTGTCTATTGGAAGTACACCACAGGACTTATGTGTGGTATAACAGGACAACTCTGGAGTTCCACTTTTCAGGCAAAAGTGAGTCTGAATTCTGTTAGATTTTTAAGGGTAGTCTGATTTTTTACATGGATCAAAGTTTCATGTATTTCAGAATCCAAATGCTCAAAAAATTGATCAGAATTCTGGATTAACAGAAAATCGGACCTTCAAAAATCTTATTGAAAAAGAAGACTGCTCCCAAATTAACCCACTCCCTATGTATTATATTATGATAAAACACGTTTAAACCAATGCCATTACCAACTCTCCCCAAACATCTGAAACATCCGTTTTCTTATCGACCATCACTATCCATCCCC
>JZKD02S0065006.1:9314-25578 GCA_000966675.3 Picea glauca
ACCTTTGTGACACTAAGAAGGTTGAATATGAAAATCACTTTCTCTTAGATTGTCCAGCCTATACCCATATTAGATCTCATTTTCAAAATATTGATCACACTACCAACCTTCCTAAGCTCTTAACTCAAAAAAAGTATGGTGATCTTAGAAAGCTTCTCTTAATGCTTTTCGAGCACAAAAACAAAATTCTAAAGAATCACAAGTAATCACTTACCCTCTTAAGGTCTGATAGACCAATTAGGTCTTAGTGGACAGTAATCATCATCATCATCATCATCATCATTCTTCTTCTTAATAGTGTATATACACACTTATTCTTATATATGCCCTTTACCTATATATATGTTCTGCTTTAATATATATTTGTATTCTTATATGTAGATTTGTTTAATATATTCTTCTTTTTATATATTCCTTTATATATATAATTTATTTTTTATAAATAATATATATATATATATATATATATATATATATATATATGCTATTTTTTATTTTTTATTCATATATATTTTTAATTTATTATATATATTTATGTTGCTAAAATGGTTGAAAATAAAAATCATAAATTATATTTTCAAAAGTTATAATGAAAATTTTGTTGAAAATAGAGTTCTTTTCCATGGGAAAATAATTATTACATATATTAATTTAATTGAAATTGAAATGATTGAAGTCTAAGAGAAAGAAACATTGATTCTTGGTGCAGGACCCCTCCCCAAACCCACAAGTCGGGATCCACATAGGGTCTTCTCCTTTCAGCTTGAGAGCTTGACAGGCTCTTCTATTTCCCTTTTGGGAAATCTACCCACAACAAAAACCTTGAGGGAAATTCCTCTTTTTGTTTCGGGATATCGGAATTCGCGATTTCGCGAATCCCGTGGTCGAGCGCCTTACCTCTTCGACCTTCGAAACCTAAAATGCCAACACTTGACCTTTTCCTGATGTCAATTTTGGCCTCTCTCCTTTCACGATTTCGGGAGTTGTGATGACGAGAAACTCTACTCTTCAGCTCCCGAAGTCCTGAAACCTGAATTACCGAAAATCCTGAAATCCCCCTTTTAAGGAGATCAATGGTTGTGAACTCTCCCTTTATCCAACGGTCAACGCAATTTCACATACTGAGAGTTAAATAGGCTAACACTTGAATTCTCTATCCTCTCAACCTTCAAAACTCTAAAATTCCGAAAAACTGGCTTTCCCACACGCAAACCTCCTTTTCGCGTTTTCAGGGATTTGATCAACTAAGAATTTTGGTTTACACTTCGGAGTTTCGTACCCTGGAATGCCGAAATGGTTGACGACCTGAACATATCGAAATTGACTGTCCACTTGACTCTGCCTTTTGAAGGGCGGATCTATCCAACGCTTAACTCCTCTGCAACTTCCCTGGATCCTACGATCCTCGCTATTTCAGGGATTGTCCTCGGAGAATTCCGATCGTCCAAACTTCTTCTTCAAAGATCTCTGATTCTAAATTGACCCTGCAACTCTCTTTTGGAACCTATCCACTGGACGATGGCTAAAGTTCCCTTCTGCTCTTGAAATATCTTGAAGGCTCTAACTCTCCTGAGCTTCCTTCTTCGAACTCAAATCTCCTATGAGATTTCTGCATGCACTCCCTGCGGCACTCTCCAAATACGTCTAAGTATTTGATTTCTCTTGACTCTGTGCAACTCCTTGCGACAACAATCTTCAACCTTCTCCTGGGTTGACAAGTTCTGAACTTCCAACCAGCCCGTGCACACCTTGCATGGCTTCTGTGCCTGACTTTCACTTCTGTGGAAGATGAGAACAATGGTATCCCTCCTAAGCTTTCAGAGATGAACTCTGAACCTCTCAACGCACTCCTTGTGGACGCTCCACTGCACTTCTTGCAGGAAATTTTACTCAGGAAGAGAAACAATTGAAACTCATTTCCTTACTCTCTCAGACTTCAAATACCCAATCATGAAATCATACATACATAGAAAAAAAGAAAATGTACAACAAAAAGAGTAAAACAACCATGAGCATAACATTCAACATTTATACACAGAAAGCATTAGAACACCATGAGTCTGAATCAAGTTTCATATATTAATCTCAGAACTTCTGTACATGGGATCTTCTACACAACTCTTTGCTTCTTCTCTTCTCTATCTTCTCAATTGATGCTACTAATGTTACAAAAAAATACAAGATGAGGGTGTCTATAGTCGTTTTCCCTCCAATGCTCTAAACTGTCTAATCTAGAATTTAAATCTACCTACTTACATTAACTGCCTATAAATTCCTCTACACCTTATAGATGAGAGTGGATCACTCAAGATCTGTTTACAACATGGAAGTAGGCACTCTCTTAACTATTACATTAATGTCTGCGCATCCAAACTTTCAAAACAATTCAAACATTTTCAACATGTGCCAAAAATGAAATGGCGTTTGTCCCATGCTCGCTTGCTACTGGCAATGCTCTTGCATCATACTCCCTCGCTTGAAAATTTTCATGAAATCCTGTTCATGAGCTCTTGCACAGTCTTCCCGTGCTTCTAAATTTTTGTTTCATTCTCCCAGCTGGCATCTTCAACTAGATGTCCCTTCCATTTGACCAAGTATTCAAAATATTCTTTTCTCCTTGTCCTCTTGCTGACTCTCTTGTCAAGTATACTTTCCATCTGTGGCTTTTAAGCTACAGGCATTTGTTTATCCCACTGAATCTCTATCTGTTCATTGTCTGCTCCTGCTTCTCTAGCTTTGTTAGGGTACAAATATGAGATGATGAATATCGGTGAAATTCCTATCCCATCGGGTAATTCAATCTCATATTAATTTGCCCCAAATTTCCTTATGATCCTACATGGCCCAATTTTCTTCATCTTCAGTTTGTTATATGTTCCCCTTGGTAACCTTTCATTTCTCAAGTGTGCAAGAATTATATCACCAACTTCAAACTTAAGTTGTCGCTTGTGTTGATCTGCTCTGCGCTTATATTCCTGGCTTGAATTCTGCAATTGATCCTTCACTTGGTTGTGAAGTTCCTTCATTGCCTCTACAAAATCTTCTTTAGGGAATGCTTTATCAGTGGCCTCAAAGATGAAATTCATGCCCAAGTTCTCATGGAACGCCCCGAGACTTGGTTGGAAGCTACTTAACTAGCCAAGGAATCCCAACAAATTGTCTCCTCCCAGACCTGCAAACCCTCCTTTCTTCCTCACCCTAAACCCACCAATTTTTCTCCTCCTACAACTCCCCTCAAGATCCAGAAATTAACCAGGGTTGAAATGGATGAACGTCAACTCAAGGGTCTTTGTTATAATTGCGATGACAAATATTTTTCCAGGCACAAGTGTAAGGAACAAAATCTTTTTATGGTTGTGACTGAAGATTTGTATGAAGAATATGTAGTTGTTCTGCTTGTGGAGGAACTACCCCCGCCATATGATCTCACCCCAATCTCTAACCCACTCGAAGTTGACCCGATGATTTCACTTGATGTCCTCACTGGCTTCTCTTCTCCCCAGAATCTCAAATTAATTGGTTACATAAAAAATAGGAAAGTCATCATCCTTGTGGGAAATGGTAGAACCCATAACTTTATTCATCGCCGCATTGCCCAAGAAGTCAATTTTTACATCCGTGCCACCAATAATTTTCAAATCATGATTGCCAATGCTTTTTCCATGAAATGTCGGGGATGATGTGAAAATGTGCGACTCCAAATTGGTCAGTATCACCTGAAATACCATATGTTTTCTATAGACATAGGTGGTTGTGTTATTGTTCTTGGTGTCAAATGGCTACACACTCTAGGCCCAATTCTCATGGATTTTAAGGACTTAACCATGCAATTCCAATAGGAGGGATAACAGTATAAGTTCCAAGTCATCACCGCAAGCTCCCCTAAGATCATTAGTTCCCATCACATGGAAAATCTCCTCAAAAAAGGTAATTCAGAAATTATAGCCCAAGTCCACTCCATTCATGCTGTTGAGACACCTTCTGTGCATCCTGACCTCCAATCTATCCTCTCCCGCCAACAAGTTGTTTTTACCACCCCCAAAGAACTTCCCCCTTCCTGTGGTGTCCATGATCATTCCATCCCTCTTATCTTGGACAATATTCCCCCCAATGTTCGGCCTTATCGTCATCCCTTTTCCCAGAAGAATGAAATTGAGAAAAGTGTTCATGAATTACTAGAAGCCAATGTTATCTGTCCTGGTAATAGCCCCTATTCTTCTTCTGTGGTCATGGTACTCAAGAAAGAAGGTACTTGGTGCATGTGTCTTGATTTTCATGCCCTCAACAAACTCACAATCAAAGACAAATTCCCCATTCTTGTCATTGATAACCTCTTGGATGAATTGAGTGATTCTCAATACTTCACCAAATTGGATCTACATTATGGCTACCACCAAATCCGTATGAAATAAGAAGGCATCCCCAAGGATGCATTTCACACTGATGAGGGTCATTATGAATTCTTGGTAATGCCCTTTCGATTGTGTAATGCTCCTTCCACTTTCCAAAGTCTTATGAATAACATCTTCCATCATTTTCTTCCTCATTTTGTCTGAGTTTTCTTTGATGATATTCTCATCTATAGTAAAACTTGGTCATCCCATCTCTCCCATGTGAATCAAGTTCTCCATCTACTCTCTAAGCACCAAATTTTACTCAAACAATCTAAATGCGCCTTTGGTGCCTCAGAAGTGGAATACCTGGGTCATATTGTCGGAAAGGATGGTGTCCGAGTGGATCCTAAGAAAAATGAATCTATGCAATATTGGCCCTCCCTAAAACTCATAAGAGATTGAGTGGTTTTCTGGGTTTAATGAGATATTATAGGAAGTTTGTTCGAAATTATGGAAAGATTGTAGCTCCTCTCACTTCCCTCCTTAAAAAGAATTCTTTCACTTGGACTTTAGCTGAAGATCATGCCTTCCAAGCCTTAAAATATGCTATGCAATCGACCCCTGTCCTAGCACTCCCAGACTTCACAAAGACATTCATATTAGTATGTGATGCTTCCGGGAAAGGAATTGGATCCATCCTCATGCAATATGGTAGGCCCTTGGCCTTCACTAGAAAACAACTTTTAGAGCGACATTTGGGCCAATCCATTTATGAAAAGGAAATGTTAGCTATTCTGCATGTTGCGGATCTCTGACGTCCTTATTTATTGGGTCAACGATTCCAAATCAAAATTGATCATCAGAGTCTCAAGTATTTCCTGGAACAACAAATTTCATCCCCGACACAACAAAAATGGGTGACCAAGCTATTTGGATATGATTATGAGATCATTTACAAGAAGGGAAAGGAAAATGTAGTGGCCGATCCTCTTTCCTAGAAATATGAAGAATACCGGTCCATTTTCTCCCTCTCCTTCATTGTACCATATTGGCTCCAAGTTGTTCGTTAGGAATGGTTGCAAGACCCCAAACTTTCTAGCCTACTCCACCAATTGCAACATAATTCTTCAGTCTCTCCAGGGTACTCTTGGCATAATGAAGAGATTTTCTACAAAGGTCGTTTGTATTTATGCAAGAAATCCCATCTTAAATCCACAGTGCTTTCTAAACTTCATGCCTCACCCATAGCTGGGCATTCAAGATTTACCAAAACCTATGAATGGGAAAAACGTTATTTTTTCTGGGAGGGTATGAAAAAGGATGTCCGCACCTTTGTGGTTGAATGTGAGGTCTGTCAACACAACAAGGGAGAAACTTTCAAAGCTTTGGGAACACTCCAACTGCTTCCAATTCCCCCTGCTATTTAGTGAGATATTTCTATGGACTATATTGTCAGCTTACCTAAATCGGGAAATAAGTTAATCATCATGGTGGTCGTCAATCCTCTCTCCAAAGATGCTCATTTTTGTGCTCTTCAACACCCATTCACAGCCACCACTGTGGCTCAAATCTTCATGGATAATATCTTCAAGCTTCATGGCATGCCTAATTATATTGTCTCTGACAGAGACCCCACTTTCACCAACAATTTTTGGAAAGAATTGTTCAAGCTATAAGGCACCCAATTACATCTCATCATTGCCTATCACCCCCATACAGATGGTCATACTGAAGTTGTCAACAAGTGTTTGGAAACATATTTGAGGTGTTTTTCATTTGAGAATAAAAATACGTGGGATCAATGGTTACCCTTATTTGAATGGTGGTACAACACCTCTTACCATAAAACTACTCGCATGACTCTTTTTGAAGAATTCTATGGCCAAAATCCTCCATCAGTTCTCTCCTATATGACAGGGGTCTCGAAGGTTCAAGAGGTTGACACAAATATTACAGTCCACGAGGATATTCTTCATGCCCTCAAAGACAATTTGGTCATGGTTCAGAATCACATAAAGCCACAAGCAGATCGAGGTTTTTTCGAATGCCATTTTGTTGAAGGGGACCATGTATTTCTTTGACTACAATCTTATAAGCATATTTCACTCAAATCTCAACACTATCAGAAACTTGCGCCCAAATTTTATGGTCCTTATACAATGCTCAAGCGTGTGGGATTGGTGGCCTATCAGTTAGCTCTACCCAGTCAGTCAAAGCTCCATCTTTCTTTTCATGTTTCCTTCTTAAAAAAGGTGATTGGAACTAAGTGCCAAACTCAAACTAGTCTCCCTAAGTTGGATGAAGATGGTTCCATATGGTTGCATCCAAAAATTGTCTTGAACCATAGAGAGTGTCGTCTTCATCAACACACCATCCAAGAAGTGTTAGTCCAATGGAAAGATACCCATCCAGAAGATGCCACCTGGGATTCAACCACCATTCTACAACAATTCCCTCATCCAAAGTCTTGAGGATAAGGTTGTTCTTCAAGGGGGAGGTCATGTTAGGGACCTAACCTCCCTAACCCCTCACATAGGTAGAATAATATAATTTCATGTAATAAAGGCCAATATTAATAAGGCCTAGAAATAAAGAAGAATAAGTCAAATGTAAGAAGACCTAATAGAAGCTTCCGCTTCTAGAAGGATCTTCCTCTAGATTGTTCTTTTGTATAGATAGATTTAGTATAAATAGAAGTAGAGGGTATGAGAAATCGTGTCTTGGATATTATTGTAATAGAGCTCTGCTCCGGTGGAGGTTTCCCCCTCGAAGAGGCAAGTGAACATTGCTATCAAATAGTTGTTATTTCTGGTGTTATTCTGGTGTTATATTTTGTAAAAATATTCAAATTTTTAAGGATTTTATATATTTTCTATAAATTTTTGGCTATTTTTAAGGTAAAATAATTGTATTCTATAGAATTTGGGTGAACTACTTTTAGAAAAATGAAAATTGGTGAATCTCTTTTTTTTTGGTAAAAACATGGAAAACTAGCCCATGGGGGATATATAGCTCCAAGCCCAAGTGTTCTAGACTGAATTTGTGCTCTAGAGCCCATGCATATTCTTTTCATTTAATTTTTTTATTCTTTTCCTTTAATTTTATTTTGGGCACGATTGAAAACTTTAACATACATGTTTGCTGATTGTTTTTTTTTTAATTTAGCTTCATAATGAAAATTTTGGTGATTTGGATTGAAAACACATTAAAACCTCCATTTTTCTAAAAGACTCTCAATATATCTATTTTTCACATTATTTTTGTATAGGCTACACAAAGTCGACAATGCAGATTCCAAATATTATTATTTTTATAATTTTTTACTATATTTAATATATTTTTGTCTTGACATATATTAGAATCTTAAAATAAGTACTTATTTTATTCCTACTATAACTTGTTATAGTCTTAACCATTTTTAGAAAAAGTTATACCTTGCAGGAGTATAGAACATTTTTTTTTTTATTATTATGTTAGGACCTTCATACCCTACTAACACATGGTCTTGTAATTTCAAGGACATAATGTCTTTCATAATTTAAAAAATATATAAAATTAACATTATAAATCTTGAAAAATAGTAGTGCATGAGAACAATGTGTTCTCTAAAATTATACAATTTTTTAAAAGCAAATTCAATCATTTAGGTATTGAACACCTACACTAATGAGAACATATGCATTATATTTTGCATGAAAAATAATATACCACTTTTAGAAAAACTAAATTTCTCCATAGTCATACACAAATTCTAAAAAAAAAAATTATGTATTTGGAAAGCTAATTCAATTTCCTACATTTCATCTTTTTACAAGATATTCAAATTCTTTGTGAGAGTACCATGTATCATTTCAAGTTAACATATTGTTGGTTTCCATGTTTTCATTACTACTAATTCATATCTTGAGAGACCATAATTAACTTGCATTCACCCATATGATAAATTATTATTTAGTAGAATCATGGTGTGTGAGAATAATATGTGATATGTTTTTTTATATGATTTATATATTAGTTAATTATTAAAAAAAAAAAACTTGGTGAGGACACATTTAGACCTCCCCATGAAGCTCAAAGAAACCAACTCTTTGATCGATTTATATATGAGATATTTGTTATAATGCAGTTTAACAATTTATTTGGTGGATGTAATTATATATTAAAATTATTACATCTAATGCTAAGATAGATACAATGCAAATATTTTAATAACATTGCAAAAATGATCATGTGGTGGGTGCATTGATGTGTATACTAATACATTACAAAATGAGTTGGTATATTGATTTAACAAAGGTAAATTGCAAAATGATTACTTAGGGTTTATAAACGTTTATCTTATCTTGAAGACCTTAAAACATTATTTTAGATCAACAATTTTCTCTCTTGGTCATGATTCCCACATCTGCAATTGAAGGCCAAAGATCCCCTTGAGAGGTCATATATGGTCATTTGAGGTGTCATTCATGACCCTTGAGCCATAATATCTGTCTAAAACCTCTAAAGGTCGATTGTGGTGGTTTGAGGCATCATGTTTGGCCCTAGATTCCTACAAGATACGTAGTTCACCTAAGGCTTGGGTTTAATCCCTCGACGATATCAAGGAACATGACATTTATTTGTGCTTTTCATGGAACTTGAGCTTGGGAAGCTATCTTTAGGGTCGAAGGTTATTGTTTCCCTCCCCTGGCCAATGCCAAGGGACTCATGATGTTTTTTCCCTACCAAGATTATGTTCAGGGCCTTCATACCCAACTTTGTTGTATGAACATCTTAATGGAACCCATATCCTACTAGAAGGGAAAAGACCCCCTAGAAAGGGCTCATATCATTGTGTCTAGGCTTCATTCATGCAAATTAAGCTCAAGAAGCTTCAATTAGGGATTCATGCCCTTGTTTACCACCTTGACCATGTTTTTACATCCAAACCCCTTTCCAATGCACAAAACATGCTCACCACAATCATATCCCACTCGAAGGACTACAAAACAAACCCTACAAAGGATTCATGTGTTAGTCTAAGGACTTGTTTGAGGCTCTTGAGCCTAATAAGATTATAAAATATCCCAAGGTGCTTTTTTAAATAACCTTGATTATTTTCAAGGTCCTATGAACCATCCTTGGTGTGAAAAATCTCTTAATGGAATCCATATCCAACTTTGATGCCAAAGACCCCCCTAGAGAGGTCTTGTGTTGTGGTTGTAGGTGAGTTCATGCAGATTAAGCCTGCGAAGCAGTATTTAGGGCCTAAGGCCCAAGGTTTTTCCTCCCTAACCATAGCGCTTTATCTCTAGAAGGTTCGTTTAGAGCTTAAGATCATCATTTCCCCTCTTTCCATGTTTAGACCTTCAAGCCTATTTCTAGTGAAAAAAACATACTCATGGAAATCGTATCCCACTTAGACATTAAATAAAATTAACCATGGCCCAAAGAATGATCCATGGTATGGGCCCGAGACACATTCTTGTTGAGAACATGTGTTGTTGTTTAATCATGGCTTTTATACCCCTCTAGTAAGCTAGAGAAACCATACAAGGTTCTTGTGTGATCATTGGAGGATGTGTGAATCAACACTATAGTTGTAGAAGCTTTGTGGGTAGTAGGTGTTGTTCATGGTTATTGAGCTTGAAAATGTTAGGGACCTAACCTCCCTAACCTTTCATGTAGGTAGAATAATATAATTTCATGTAATAAGGGCCAATATTAATAAGGCCTAGCAATAAGGAAGAATAAGTCAAATGTAAGAGGACCTAATAGAAGCTTCCACTTCTAGAAGGATCTTCCTCTAGATTATTCTTTTGGATAGATGAATTTAGTATAAATTGAAGTAGAGGGTATGAGAAATCTTGTATTGGCTATTATTGTAATAGAGATTTTCTCTGTTGGAGGTTTCCCCCTCGAAGAGGCAAGTGAACATTACTAGCAGTAATCAAAGTGGTCTTTCTGGTGTTATTCTGGTATTATTCTGGTATTGTTCTAGTTAGATCATTGTTTCTTTTCCATTTATAGCTAAATATTTATGTTCTACATACTATTTTATATCTAGAATATTATAACTGGTATTAGAGCACCTTCCTCAACAAAAAATTGTGGGTTAATTAGTGTCATATTCTGACGTCTTAAAGCTATAAAGATATGTTGTTACCTACATAAAACTGCGATCGAGGAGTCATACACATAGGAAATACAAGTGGTAGTCAAGTGCAAATTTATTGGCCACCCTTGTAACCCCTGTTAGTACCCCTTTGAGTGGTAGCGCATCAGAAAACACTTGTATACAGATCAACCTAGATTTCCTGAAGCCCTCCATAGATAAATTGATTGGTCTCTTGACTACTATAGTTCCACCGAAAACAACACTTGGGAAGATACTCTCTAGTACCTATGTAGTCGGGTAGTACAGCTAGGGGAACAGTCTAACCTCCTTAGTTGGTGCCCTGAGATATTGGGTAGAGTACTATCGTTGGAGCCTGCATGTATATCAGAGAGCTATAGCACAGGGAAAACCGTTGTCTGTAGAAACCTTGAATATCCCACCCCTGGGGAGGGAAACAAAAAAAAAATGTGTCTTCTACATTCTAGTTGCGAAATTACTACACATTTCTTCCTGTTAAGCATTTGGGAATTTCATCACTACAATATTATTTAGTCCAGAGTATAACTCTACAGGACACACTTATTTGGGACTTATCCCACTGGGTTCCTCTCTTCACCCCGATTCCAATGATACCTCTCATTTTTAACACAAGTTTTTTGTGGACCCGACCCATCTCCGACACCCTTATTTGGCTCCTATCCCTTTGGATACCCCTTTTTGCCTTGATCGCAGTGGTACCTATCATTTGAAAACCTTTTTTTCTCCGTGGTCCCACCCACCCCTATAGACCCCTTTTGTTTCCCCTATACCATTTGTTTTCTCCTTTGTCCAAATGACTACCACATGAGCCCAAGAACTCAATTCCTTGTTTGACGACAACCATCAACACAAGGACGAAATCAATTATCTCACTGCCAAAATTAGCTCCATCAATTCAACTATCGAGATCCTCAAGGACTAATGTTACGACATCAAATACCTCCAGGAACAATGTTCCTACATCAAATACCTCAAAGACCACTTGTTGGGCCATTCCCATAACCCTTCCTCTTATGAAGAACCATCTTATTAGGATGACCATGACTCTTCCCATTACCAAGGCCCTCATACTACCCACTTTTCCCGACACCTCTGCCCTCCTAGAATTGAGGTGAACAAATTTGATGTCTTAGATCCTATAGGCTGGGTCACCCAAATGGAACATTATTTCTCTTTGCATGGCATTACTGATGATTTAGCCAAGATTTGTTATGGTGTCTTATATTTGGATCTGGAATGATGGCAATGGTGGAAATGGAAAAAAAATGCATGCCAAGGGTATGTTTATTGGACACAGTTTGTGCCCAAACTTTATGACCTCTTTGACTCTGACGCCCACCATTTAGGCCAATTAACCAAGTTAAAGCAGTTTGGGATAGTGGAATACTTTATTGTCGCATCTAATCACTTGGATTTCAGAACGGAGGGCATGTCAGATGATCTCTTTAGGGAATGCTTTATCAGTGGCCTCAAAGATGAAATTCATGCCCAAGTTCTCATGGAACACCCTGAGACTTGGTTAGAAGCTACTCAACTAGACAAGGAATCCCAACAGATTGTCTCCTCTGAGACCCGCAAACCCTCCTTTCCCCCTCACCCTAAACCCACCAATTTTTCTCCTCCTGCAACTCCCCTCAAGATCCAGAAATTAACCAGGGTTGAAATGGATGAATGTAAACTCAAGGGTCTTTGTTATAATTGCGATGACAAATATTTTCCCAGGCACAAGTGTAAGGAACAAAATCTTTTTATGGTTGTGACTGAGGATTTGTATGAAGAATATGTAGTTGTTCTGCTTGTGAAGGAACTACCCCCGCCATATGACCTCACCCCATTCTCTAACCCACTCGAAGTTGGCCTAGTGATTTCACTTAATGTCCTCACTGGCTTCTCTTCTCCCCAGAATCTCAAATTAATTGGTTACATAAAAAATAGGAAAGTCATCATCCTTGTGGACAATGGTAGCACCCATAACTTTATTCATCGTTGCATTGCCCAAGAAGTCAATTGTTACATCCATGCCATCAATAATTTTCAAATCATGATTGCCAATGCTTGTTCCATGAAATGTGGGGGACAATGTGAAAATGTGTGACTCCAAATTAGTCAGTATCACCTGAAATACCATATGTTTGCTATAGACATGGGTGGTTGTGTCATTGTTCTTGGTGTCTAATGGTTACACATTCTAGGCCCCATTCTCATGGATTTTAAGGACTTAACCATGCAATTCCAACAGGAGGGACAACAATATAAGTTCCAAGTCATCACTGCAAGATCCCCTAAGATCATTAGTTCCCGTCACATGGAAAATCTCCTAAAAAAAGGTCATTCAGAAATTATAGGCCAAGTCCACTCCATTCATGCTGTTGAGACACCTTCTGTGCATCCTGACCTCCAATCTATCCTCTCTCGCCAACAAGTTGTTTTTACCACCCCCAAAGAACCTCCCCCTTCCTGTGGCATCCATTATCATTCCATCCCTCTCATATCGGGCAGTATTCCCCCCAATGTTCGACCTTATCTTCATCCCTTTTCCCAGAAGAATGAAATTGAGAAAAGTGTTCATGAATTACTAGAAGTCGATGTTATCTATCCTAGTAATAGCCCTTATTCTTCCTCTGTGGTCATGGTACTCAAGAAATAAGGTACTTGGTGCATGTGTCCTGATTTCCATGCCCTCAACAAACTCACAATCAAAGACAAATTCCCCATTCTTGTCATTGATGACCTCTTGGATGAATTGAGTGGTTCTCAATACCTCACCAAATTGGATCTATGTTCTGGCTACCACCAAATCCGTATGAAATAAGAAGGAATCCCCAAGGCTGCATTTCACATTGATGAGGTTCATTATGAATTCTTGGTAATGCCCTTTCGATTGTGTAATGCTCCTTCCACTTTCCAAAGTCTTATGAATAACATCTTCCATCATTTTCTCCCTCATTTTGTCTTAGTTTTCTTTGATGATATTCTCATCTATAGTAAAACTTGGTCATCCCATCTCTCCCATGTGAATCAAGTTCTCCATTTAGTCTATAAGCACCAAATTTTACTCAAACAATCTAAATGTGCCTTTGTTGCCTCAGAAGTGGAATACCTGGGTCATATTGTCAGCAAGGATGGTGTCCGAATGGATCCTAAGAAAAATGAATCTATGCAATATTGGCCTCTCCCTAAAACTCGTAAGAGATTGCATGGTTTTCTGGGTTTAACAAGATATTATAGAAAGTTTGTTTAGAATTATGGAAAGATTGCAGCTCCTCTCACTTCCCTCCTTAAAAAGAATTCTTTCACTTGGACTTTATCTACAGATCATGCCTTCCAAGCCTTAAAATATTCTATGTGATCGACCCCTGTCCTAGCACTCCCAGACTTCACAAAGACATTCATATTGGTATGTGATGCTTATAGGAAAATAATTGGATCCGTCCTCATGCAAGATGGTAGGCCCTTGGCCTTCACTAGAAAACAAATTTCAGAGCGACATTTGGGCCAATCCATTTATTAAAAGGAAATGTTAGCTATTCTGCATGTTGTGGATCTCTGGCATCCTTATTTATTAGGTCAACGAGTCCAAATCAAAACTGATCATCAGAGTCTCAAGTATTTCCTGGAACAACAAATTTCATCCTCGGCACAACAAAAATGGGTGACCAAGCTATTTGGCTATGATTATGAGATCATTTACAAGAAGGGCAAGGAAAATGTAGTGGCCGATGCTCTTTCCTGGAAATATGAAGAAGACCGGTCCATTTTCTCCCTCTCCTTCATTGTACCAAATTGGCTCCAAGTTGTTCGTTAGGAATGGTTGCAAGATCCCAAAATTTCTAGCCTACTCCACCAATTGCAACACAATTCTCCAGTCTCTCCAGGGTACTCTTGGCATAATGAAGAGATTTTCTACAAAGGTTGTTTTTATTTATGCAAGAAATCGCATCTTAAATCCACAATGCTTTCTAAACTTCATGCCTCACCCACAACTGGGCATTCAGGATTTACCAAAACCTATGAACAGGAAAAACATTCTTTTTTTCTGGGAGGGTATGAAAAAGGATGTTCTCACCTTTGTGGTTGAATGTGAGGTTTGTCAACGCAACAAGGGAGAAACTTTCAAAGCTCCAGGAACACTCCAACCGCTTCTGATTCCCCCTGCTATTTGGTGAGATATTTCTATGGACTATATTGTCAGCTTACCTAAATCGGGAAATAAGTTAATCCTCATGGTGGTCATCAATCCTCTCTCCAAATATGCTCATTTTTGTGCTCTTCAACACCCATTCACAACCGCCACAGTGGCTCAAATCTTCATGGATAACATATTCAAGCTTCATGGCATGCCTAATTATATTTTCTCTGATAGAGACCCCACTTTCACCAACAATTTTTGGAAAGAATTGTTCAAGATACAAGGCACCCAATTGCATCTCACCACTACCTATCACCCCCATACAGATGGTCAGACTGAAGTTGTCAACAAGTGTTTGGAAACATATTTGAGGTGTTTTTCATTTGAGAAGAAAAATATGTGGACTCAATGGTTACCCCTATTTGAATGGTCATACAACACCTCTTACCATAAAACTACTCGCATGACTCCTTTTGAAGAATTCTATGGCCAAAATCCTCCATGAGTTCTCTCCTATATGCCAGGGGTCTCGAAGGTTCAAGAGGTTGACACAAATATTATAGTCCGCGAGGATATTCTTCATGCCCTCAAAGCTAATTTGGTCATGGTTTAGAATCGCATAAATTCAAAAGCAGATCGAGGTTTTTTCGAATGCTATTTTGTTGAAGGGGACCAGGTATTTCTTTGACTACAACCTTATAAACATACTTCACTCAAATCTCAACATTGTCAGAAACTTGCGCCCAAATTTTATGGTCCTTATACAATGCTCAAGCGTGTGGGATTGATGGCCTATCAGTTAGATCCACCCAGTCAGTCAAAGCTCCATCCTGCTTTTCATGTTTCCTTCTTAAAAAAGGTGATTAGAACTAAGTGCCAAACTCAAACTAGTCTCCCCAAGTTGGATGAAGATGGTTCCATATGGTTGCATCCAAAAGCTGTCTTGAACCATAGACAGTGTCATCTTCGTCAACACACCATCCAAGAAGTGTTATTCCAATGGAAAGATACCCATCCAGAAGATGCCACGTGGATTTGGCCACCATTCTACAACAATTCCCTCATCTGAAGCCTTGAGGACAAGGTTGTTCTTCAAGGGGGAGGGCATGTTAGGGACTTAACCTCCCTAACCCCTCACATAGGTAGAATCATATAATTCCATGTAATAAACGCCAATATTAATAAGGCCTAGAAATAAGAAAGAATAAGTCAAATGTAAGAAGACCTAATAGAAGCTTTCGCTTCTAGAAGGATCTTCCTCTAGATTGTTCTTTTGTATAGATATATTTAGTATAAATAGAAGTAGAGGGTATGAGAAATCGTGTCTTGAATATTATTGTAATAGAGCTATGCTCTGCTAGAGGCTTCCCCCTCGAAGAGGCAAGTGAACATTGCTATCAGTAATCAAATTGCTATTTCTAGTGTTATTCTGGTGTTATTCTAGTATTATTATGGTATTGTTATGGTTATATCATTGTTTCTCTACCATTTCTAGATAAATATGTTTGTTCTGCATACTATTTAATATCTGGAATATTACATAAAAGCAATGTTTGGTGATATTTTGTAAAAATATTCAAATTTCTAAGGATTTTATATATTTTCTATAAAATTTTGGCTATTTTTAAGGTAAAATAATTGTATTCTATAGAATTTGGGTGAACT
>JZKD02S0065017.1:13559-25578 GCA_000966675.3 Picea glauca
TAACCACTTGTCCACTTAGTAATTTCTCCATTAACTTTATTATTTAAATAATTTATTTTGTATCCACTTTGACTTATATTACACTCACCACTTCACTTTATTATTTAAATAATTTATTCTTTGCAACCACTTTGACTACTTGACCTTTTGGGGCTTCTGGATGACTCATGAGGGTTCTCCAACTTCACATGGCCATAAATCTCTAATTGTGAGAAGCTATGTGACATTCCACATACCACCGGAAATGACATGACATGTACTATCTATCTAGAATAGTCTTACCTTCAAATATATTAAAACTCATACCATTATATATCAAACAAACTTGGGTCGATTACCCAAACCTTTGTGCTACCAGAATTCACTACCAGACTTTCTTCGAGGGTTAACATCAATGGAAACCAACCCAATTAATGAACAACTCCATCACTTTTTCTCCATGCATAACCTTGGTGATTTATGGTCCTATCCATATAATGAAACTTTTTTGTACCCAAATCACATGCCACCATCTATATTTTTCCCAATAAATAATGTCATATTGTCATGAGTTGACATGGTGGTCAGGATGTGCATACCAATGTCACATTATTGACATGAATGCTAACATGCAATAAATTTTTTCCAAGTCCATTGGTCAAACTCCAAGCTTTAATTTGCTTATCCATGTTAAAGTTTCTATTGGGACACGTAGAAGCACCATGTAATCTTGTCACCAACTAATGTCTACAATTTTGCAAATCCATTTTGGTGAAGCTTGTGCAACTAAGGTCTACAATTTCAAAAATCTAGTTTGATGGATATTGTGTCAAGTGTAAGATTCAACCCATTAGGGACATATTTTTACTAGATGCTCTTTGTGCTTCAGAATCAAATAATAAACAATAATATCTATCTATCAAGTTTGTATGCTCTAGTTTCTTTTCATGCAGAGCTTTCACAATGATCATTGAAATTTCTTGTTGACAATCTAGATAAAATTTAAATTCATTATAAAGTTACAAAATTCCATAGCCTTGATGTTCAACAATGTAACCTTTCTAATGGTGACCATGTGTGAGAAACAACACAATGTCCTTAAGAAAATGTAAAGTTCCTCCAATAATTATAAATAATTGTCTTCCCATGAATTCATCATTGATCTCCCAAGCTTCATCAAATATTATCATGGACAAATGATGACTGATGACTTGATTTTCTAAAATTTGAATAAATAACAAAATCCTATCCCTAGAATAACATAATTCATCTACTCAACCTCCCAATAGAAATAGGATTATTAGAAATATAAGTTAATTTCCAACCAACACGACAACCTACAATTATGAAACTTTTTTAGTGCATAAATCATTGCTAAGACTTCTCATTAATGGTTTTATAATTGAGTAATACTTAGAATAGCTCGAGACTTGTGAAATGGATTGATTACTCAATGTTAGAGGGCATCATATAGTTGTTGATTATGTCAGAACACACAACAATTATGGAAACAAAGATAGATCCAAGGTTGGGGAACAAGATCACAAGTTAGATCTCATTTAATATACAAATATATTACAAAACAATGAATATTGGTTTTGCAGAAAGTCTCCCTTGAAGGATGGAGCAATGAATAGTAAGTGGAGCATCTTGTTTGTGAGTAGATCAAGTCACACCAAACACAACATTCTCATCCGTAAATTCATCACTACATAAGGGTGTTGAAATAGTGATATCTACATATCTAAAAGGAGCGGAAATTATCATAGAAAGAAAGTGTCTTGTATCAAGTAAGTGACCATGATCGATCTTGCAATAGGATTAGTGGTTTTGCAACTACTCCAATAACCTACATGGAATGAAATAGTGATTTGATGAAAAACAAAAGTGTGTTTGAATGCTAAAAGAAAATGTGTTATGGTGACCATAGTGATGTTGAAAATGTCGATGAGTGGATGCAAAAGTTGTAGCAACTATGAGCATAAGATGTTGTAGGCTTAGGGGTCATTGGTAAATATATAATATTAATTTTGTATTTTGAAAGGGGATGTTGATGATGATGTTATTCCTAGTCACTGGGTCCCTATGTCCGTGCCTTGTGATTATTTCTCACTCTCTTTTTGTACTGTCTTCATACCATTTTGTGCATTTCCTTTACTTATGTGAGAACTCTTTTATGTATTAAAGAGATTGTATTGAAGGGGATCATATATGTATGTGCTTATGATGTAGAGGTTTACTTAAGGGCCTCATTCATAGTCATTGGGTGATTTAGTGTGCACCTAATTGTGTTTATTTCTTGTTCTCTTTTGGCACTCTTTTTTCACCATTTTGTGCCCGTACTTTCAACAAATTTGGGAGCATGAATTGTGAGGATTTTGAGCATCATTTGGCACTTATTCAAAACAAAATTTGGCACCATTGAAAATACTTTCGTGGGCACTCTTTTGAAAGAAATGGAAATCTATTATGTTTCAAGCACTTTTTGAAGCATTGTTAGTGCTTTTGAGGCTATAAAGTAAAACACATGAGTTATGTATGCAATCAATAAATTGAATGGGAAAGTTACTCCTTTTGGAAGGAGAAAACATACAAATTATTGGATAGTGAGGACTAATGGGATTTAGTCCCCAATAAAGAGAAATGACTATCAACAAATGCCACAAAAAATCTACTTATAGTAAGAGGAATAATATGGAATGAATGCTGGTTACAAATTCAATGTGTATAAAGTGTTAACACACATTCACGAAATTGATCTGACATGTGATGTGTGGGATACATTGAAGTTGTTGTATGTGACAATAGAGCGCAAACATGTATTATACCTAAAAAATAAACTCTATGGGATCAATTTGAGAGAAAATCGAGATGTGGTAGATAACATAGTTAGGTTACAAGACATATGGGATCAACTTATGATTGTACAATAAAATATTGGAAACAAGGATATGGTCCATATGAGCCTAACTAGTCTTCTTATTAGCTTCATTCACTTTATGACTACAATCAATGTCACTTATGGAAATCAATCATTATCCCTTGGAGAATTTCTTGCGATGTTGCTTGAGGAAGATAATCAAAGCAATATATGGAAGGATGATGATGGTGAGAAGGTATTTGCAATCAAGATGAAAAGAAAAGGGGAGAGGATGGATAAAAGGTCCTCAAAAAGACATTAATAGTCACAAGAAATAAATAGGTACATTCTTCATATGTGGTAAGGACAAGCATCTTACCAAGAATTTCTGGTATAGGAAGGGTAGATCATCTCAAAACAAGGGAAAAAAGAAGAATCAAAGGAATTGAATAAAAATTGAAGAAATCGAGAGGGAAGAGAACATTGTATACTTGTTGAAGGAAAGTAGGAAAAATCAAGACAAGGATGATTTAATCCTTGACTCAAGATGCTATAGACATATGAATTCAAACAAAAAATGTTTCTCCAAGATTATAGAGGAAATGATGAGAAATTTGTGTTTGGAACAACAAGGAGCCCAAAGAAAAAGGGTTTGGGAGAATTATTATCAAGGTGAGGGTTGTGAAATGTAGAGTGGTTGATAATGCTCTCTATAATTTTGGGCTAATAAGAGAACTTCCCCCCATAAACCAAATAACAAGGGAAACCAAAATTTGATGGTTGAATTCAAAACCAAAGTGGTGGTACAAACATGTGTAAAGTTGTCATACAAGGATACAATGATAGTGGGATGTGCAAAGTGGACAACTTAATGGGGGAAGCAACACAACTTGAGTGCAAAATCTCTCAATGGAGGGCAAATTTTGCATGAAAGGTTTTATAAACTCGAATCACCATTACCTTGGTCTCAAGGTGAGATTGAATATTATGGAAGGAATTCCTAACATGCAAGTATATTAGTCAATTTGTGAAGCTTGTGTTATGGAGAAGAATTATATGACCATAATATAGTATATAAGGGTCAGATGTTTATGTAACAATAAGTTTTCTTGGTAGTGGGCATACATATGTAACAAGTGAGAATTAGTATATGTAAAATATGCATAGAGTCATAATTGTACACATTGACTTAGGATTATTGTATTTGGATGTACTTGGGTTATTTGTGAGTTCTTCTCCTAATGTATAAGGATTTATTACGTAAATCATCATAATATTATTTATGGTAGACATGGTCCACATTTGTATTTGGTGTACTTTGTGTGTATGTAGGTTTATAATGCTATTTGTTATTGAGTTCATAATATTTAGTATCAAAGTGGATGATTCTTAGATGGGAATCAAACTACTTCCCTTTCACACATTGGTCTATAAATTTTGCTAGGGATATCCAAATTTAATGGGACTTGAGGCTTTAGAAACAAACATTACATATTATCTCTAGTTAAAATTTCAACATTGAATTCATGTGTATCTTAGAGATGTAATCTATACAATTTAGGGTTTTATTTAGAGTTGAAACCAATCTAAAACTGGTAAGGTTCACTAAATCATACATATCAAAAGGCTGCAAGGTACAATTGCAAGAAGGGTATTACAAGTCCAAAATTTATAGTTGTTAGGGAAAAAATCATGGATATAGTGTCTGTACAACATCACTATCCAAAGAAGGTATAAAAACAATAGGGTTTGGTAACATGGCCATAATACACATTGGATTATAATTATGTTTTATGGATGTACTTGGGTTTATTATGCTCCCAACCTAGGGTTAACTAAGGAGATGATGTCTCGAGGCCCACATGTAGAAGCCATGGAGTGTTGATATCCATATAATAAACTAAGCCCACATTGAATGGATAGAGCCCCTCATATCCACCACAAATCACCATTCATCATCAACAACATAGTAGTGTTAGCCAGACCAGCTTGGTTCACAGACCAAAGAAGGTCTTGCTTCATGAGGTAACAAGTCCAGTCTCGTGGTAAGTGTCACTTTAATAATTGAAGCATTTGAGTATGTTGCAAAGGGTCCTTTCTTGATTATGGAACGCTTTCTTGTAAATTATGCCTTTTTCCTTATTTCACCTTGGTGGTTGACATGGTTTCCTAGTAAGTGAGTCACTCTCGGGAAAAGGGTTTCTACTGGGGGGTCTCCTTGAAGGGTCATCATACCATTACCATTCATATTTACAACTTTCCACATTTATTCCCCTCTGTTTCCTCATCTTTTGGGTTTTTGGGTTCATTAACCCCAAGAAGGGCTTGTACCTAATTTCATGGGAAGAAGGGGATGAAGGCCTAAAGGTGTTGTAGCTAGCATTGTAAAAGTCAAAAGCCATACCCTATACTTCTAGAGACAATATGAGCCCTTGATATGTTAAGAACCCCATGCCCAAAAGTACTACCCCAATCCACCTCATACTCGCTACATGGCCTAGAGAGGGTCTCCTTGGAAAAAATTCCTTGACTTAGGGGATTAGCCTACCCAATAGGGAATCATGACAACCCTCCCATACCTAAATTTGGAAAAATATAGAAGGCCTTTGAGAATTTGTTTAATTTGAAAAGGGGGGATTTAATGCACATGTTTGGGTGGTTCTTTTATTAAATGTGGCTTGCTTGGTATGATACATGTGACTCGTGGACCCTTGGAGGGCATATTTTATTGTCTTTGTAGGACCTTTCCTGGTGAAAGCTATTCATGGAGGGACTAAGCCACTTGGACCTTCATAGGGGCTTGAAAGCCCATTGGATGGATGTTTCTCCCCACTCATTGGAGGCCTAGAATGATGAATGTTGCACCTTGGGGGACTTCCATAACACATGAACAAGGCTTGAGATGATGGAGGAATGATGTCACCCTCCTATGCCAAAACATCTCTCTTGGAGAGCTTGACATCACACATTTGGGAGGACGTTTTGCCATTTTAGTGCACTTGGTGGTGTTGTGGGATTGAAGCCCCACCTTCTTGCTTGATATGGGGATGATGTGGAACATTTATAGCACGACATCCTGGCCTTTGAAGGATTATCTTCACACATACCACCTTGGAGAGGATTTTTATGGGCTTATGTCCCATCATTTTTTATATATTTTTGGTCATTTTGTAGCCTATGTGGGAAAAAATAGAAAATCGATTTGCTAATTATACATTGTAACTTTTGGTTATGACCTAAAATTAGGGTTTTAACATAAAAGTGGACAAATGTGGACAAAAATGACTTGGGTTTTCCTCATATAAATACGAGGCAAGTCATTTTTATTTTCTCATAACTCATCACTTGATAATGATACTCTTGGACTGAAATTTCAACCCTCTTGGAAAAATCACTATCTCTCTTTTTCTTGTCAAAATGGATGCAACTCTTGTTTATTGGAGCAATAAAGGCTAGTGACTTCTCTTGATGGTGTTTCTTTGGAAATTTGTGGATGATATCTTGGTAGTAAGAGTTTATTGCATGCTTTCTCTTGGATTATGTGAGAAATTTCTGCAATTATTTGTTATCTTGTTTGTTTAAATTCAAGAAAGTATCTCAAACCCTAGGAGGAGTAAAATGGCTTACAACCTCCACCAAAGTTTGTTCTTGTTTTCTATTGAAAGAATATAAGTCTTGCAACAAGGAGTAAGAGGGTTTACACCCTTGTTGCAAGGATTATCTAGGGTTTATTTCTCTAGGAAGTAAGAGGGTTTACACCTTTGGAGAAACTCTAAACCCTAGTTCATCTTGGATCCCAAGCTAGATGATTTGGAAGGATTGTTGTTGGGTGTTATAAGGGTTTAAATCTCAACAAAAATATCTTCTTCCTCTTTGGCTAGTTTGTCTTCCAAGGAAGAGACTCCATTCACCCAATAACAGGGCTTTGATACTTTGCATTGGAGATTGTTAAATGTTGCATTGGTAAATGTGAAAATTGAGCCTTTGGAATTGTTCAAGTTGGATATAAATTTTACATGATTTTGACTATCTTATGTTTCAAGGGCGTCTTGATTGGTCAAGTGGTTAGTTTTCTGTAATAAATATCAAGCTACAACCATTAGGGCTGCAACAAACACTCTCTCTTACACATTTTCTCTATTATTCTACCGCTGAAAATTGCTTGTAAGATGTGATCATTGATCTACTGATAAAGGGCTATTGTTTGGGTGGATTACTTGCTGATTTTAGTGGTTAGAATTTGCTGCTGTAGCAAAAGTGTGCTACAACCATAACTCTGTCATAATTACTTGTTGATAACACTCTTTTACGACCCTCTTTTGGCATCAAAATCTTGGTTTAATTATTGGGGAATTGTTTACTAAGTGCAAGCTTTCTTATCCAATATCACATGCTGATTTTGATGGTCTAATTTGCAGCTGTTATAATTTCATTCTTGCTGATATATCACTGTTATATGGTGCAAATTTGGTACACCAATGTCACTTGTTGATTTCCCTCTTGTATCAAGGATTGTTTTATCATATATTGTCTTGGTTTGTGTTGTATAACATTTGTTTTGCAGGTACTATCAATTGAAAACCTTTCCTCGACTTGCACTCATCCTCCATAAAATTTCCTCAAGACCCTTAAATCGTGACTTATAGGGGTGGTTTCTTCATCTCTTGTCCTTTTCCCTTACAATCCCCCCTAGGGTCACCCATGAAACCTTCCTTGTTCTGGACTTGTCAATCACTAAAACGAGGGGGATATCTATTGAGGTGATAGTGATAGTGTCCCTAGTTGTGTCACACACTTGTTTCTTGGGTTGGGCTTTTCCCAAACTCCAAACTGTGCGATAACAAGGTTATTTGAGAATTCTTCTCCTAAAGTGTAAGGATTTGTTTTGTAACTCATGAAAATATTAGTTTTGGGAGTTTTCTTCCATACCCATATTTGATGTACATTGTGTGTACACAAGATTATCACTCTTTATTGTGTAACGACTTCATAGCATTTTACTATAATGTTATGAACCCTATGCACAATAAAGTATGATATATCTCCATATACATAATGTACACCAAATTTGGAGTACAACTCCCAAAAGTACTATTTTAATGGGTTACCCCTTATACATTAATACAAGTGCTTTCAAATAATCCAATTACAAATTCCAAGCACAATAATCATAAGCTAATGTGAGCAATAATAGCTCTATTCATTTATTATATATACTAATTCTCACTCATTACCCATTTAGTCCCACTACAAGACCGGCCTATTATTGCATGTAATTTGATCCCTTATATACCCCATTAAGTTCATAAGAAAGAAACACATAAGTATCTTTGATAAGGAGATCTTGGAAAGAAAAGTATCCTTAAGACTTGGCTCATAACAACACATATAGGAAAATGAAATAAATTTCCTTATGAGGTCCCAAGTGTTTCATTGCACTCTTTGAAATTATCTCAATAAAAATTTAGGAGTTTTCTTAAGAATGGGTCATGTGTTTAAGGAAATTGCTTATTTTAAAACATTAGTTGGGAGACAAAGAAGAAAAAAGTTGAAGGCATTGAGATTGAAATAGGGCAATATTTATACTCCTTTGGATTCCAAAACTATTCTAAGGAACATGGGATCAAAAGACAACTTAGTAGACCAATCACCCCTAAAACAATGGAGTTATAGAAAGGAACAACATGGTCATAGTGAGATGACTAAAAACATGCTCAAAGGGAAACACATCGGTATCTCCTTTTGGGTTGAAGAAATTAATATGATAATGCATTTGTTAAATAGGATTCCCACAAGGAAACAAGGGACATGAATCTTGAAGAGGCTTGGAGTTAAAACGCATATTAATTACTTAAGGATATCTATAACACAACTTATGTCAACATTCTTCACGAGAAGAGAAAAACGTGGATGAAAATCAAGGAAATTGAATGTATCTTCAGTGGATATGGTTAGAATGAAAATTCCTATCAATTGTAGTATCTGGGTAAGTAGGTTTGATGTTATCGTTAAAGGATACTTATTGCAAGCTAGTGAATGAGACATTATACAAAGAGTTGGATGGAAGTTTGATATACCTAATTAACACCATACTTGACTTGGAATATTTAGTGGTATTGATGGAAAGGTACATGTCTTTACCTAAGGCTACTTATTGAAATTCTGCACAGAGTATCCTACAATATGTGAAGGGAACGATTGATTACAAGATCAAGTATAGTAGAGAGTGAACTATATACTTGGTATAAGGATGATTACTGGGTAGGTTCATGAGCTGACACAAAATTAGGATCAGGATATATTTTTTTTTTGGGATCAAGTATAGTTTCTTGGACAAGCAAGAAGAAACTGTAATTGCAATATCATCAACATAAGTAGTTTTCATGGCACCAATGGATGCGACTTGTGAAGAAACATGCTTAGGAAGAGTGCTTGAGAACTTGCATTGGAGAATACAATCCTACTATACCACTACAACAGTGTTTCTTGAATATTGTGGGGCTAAATATATGCATTATTAATTCCCAACATTAAATTGTCAACTAGGGAGTCGTAGACTTAGAGGTGCAAGCACAAGAAATGCAGGATTGGAGCATAGTGTAGCCTATTCTAAAGCCGAAAACACACTTCAAAATGGAAAGAAAGAAAGAAAGACAAGCACAAATGAAAATTCACACTACAAGATGTAGCTTAACACTGGATTGCAAGATTACATCTCCTGAGTTAGATCCTGATCTTCAATGGCTTATTCCTATAGTGGTTTGCTAAACTACGAAAAAAATAAATTAAAGAAACTAGATTAAATGACAAGTAAGGCAACCTAAAAGTAAATGTGGAATTTACCAATTTGGAATTCAAATCAATCAGCTAGATGAGGTTACTCAAACCCTCATTTATTTGTGCTACTGACCTAAAATGGAATTTACTAGTTTTAAGAGCAAATCCACCAAACTCCTAATCAACCCTTATATAGATCAAAGGATGTAATGTAAAGACTTCAAAGAAACATGATTTAGAGAGTTGTCCTCAAGAAAATATACACATGGGAATGGAAGCGAAGTCAAAGTGGAAGTACATAATTAGTTTTGTTTACGTGTGAAAATGAATGTGCGGATACACGATTAATTTTGTTTTATTTACAAGATTAATAAATGTGTTGATATAAAATAAGTTTGATTCTTTGTAAAAATATGAAATGAATTCTCATGGATTATCCAATTAATACTGCATTCGAACTTATATAATAATAAAATTTAACTAAATTTAACAAAACTTTTATGAATAAAACAACACATCATTATAACATAACAAACAATATACCATAATATAAAACAATCTAAACAATATTATAACAAACATGTAAACAATGTTAACTAAACATTACAATAAATATATACCAAACAACATATAACAAATAAACTTTTAAACAAACTATTAGCAAAAGAGTATAAACATATAACAACACATTATGGCTATTAACAAAATATAATAACTATACAAGAAATAAACAATTAAAAAAAGTTATAATAAAACAATGTATAATAAACCAACATTACACATATATTAACAATCAAATAACAATGCACATCATAAGATTTTAAATAACAATTAATAAATGACAAGAAAACTTATATAACAACAAACAAATGACAATGCACATGATGTAATGCATATAAGAACAAAACTATTAAATAAACAATATGAAAAACAACATATATCAATGACACAATATATGAAATAAAACAAAACCTCAAAACCTACGTACGGATATGCAACGAATGAATATTTACAAATTTGTTTGCAACATTACAGGAATACCAATGGGTGAAATGAAAGCGTTGGAGATTGGGGTGATATAAGATGAGGATAAAGGTGTAGAATAGTGGATGTAACTAGATGGCTTGCAAAGACAGACATGAGAGAGACTGGAGTGTTGGATGCATAGCAATATACAACAAATGAGTTGATAGATAGAGGGAAATATGCAAGGCGAAGAAGAGGACAAAAGCCGTGGGTGTTTTATCTTGAGGAATACTCTTCGGGATTCATAATGAAATTAGCAAACTGAAACTACAAAAAACTAGAATCAAACAACAAGCTTGAAACAAATAATAAAACATTGCACCCATAATATAAATTGGATGAAAATTAATCACATTTGCAATCTAACTAACAAAGTAGAGAGGCAAAACGTTACCTAGGATTAAGGGACCCTTCCGAACTTGACTAACACTGCCAAAAACGACCAGAATAAGCTGAAGCAATGCACTGAATCAATGGACTTTCATTAATGGAAATAAACTTCGTTTACAAAACATAATCTCATAGTCTTATTGCCTCAATAAGTCTCTTCATTCGCTACCATTTCCCACACATTACAAACAGAAGTCCCCCCCCCGATTTACATAATTGGCATATTTATATGCAAAATCCTTGATCTAGAAGATGGAAATAACTCCTCCATTCTCGTGAAACAACAGTTACATAAATGAATATATCAAACCATCCATATGGTTTTTAAAAAATATTAAAACCATAATACCATGAAACTCAGACCCTCGAACATGATGGAATACTTTGACTACTTATTTAATTAGGGTTCCATGCTTATTAGAAATACCTAGACGCCATATTCTGTTTCTTCCAAACCTGGGCGCATCCCGAAATTTGTGCAGATGTCAATCGAAGAACCATTCATAACTCCTCAACTGTTCCTTTGTTTGAATACGATTCACGTGAGATCCAATTTTCCATGTTGGCAGAAAAACCCATGTCTTAAAATCTTCATATTATTCTTTATTTGCACAGAATTCGAGGGTGAATGTTACTGTCCAATATTTTTATTAATTTTCGCTGAATTATTCCCCCCCTAAGCTGAAGGTCCACATGTGCGACCTGGGTGGATTTTGACACACATGTCAGTATGCCGACATCGTTGCGGAGAAAATCCATGTTTCTGATTTTTGCCTCAAAGCGCACGATTATGCTAAACAATGGCTGGTACCAAAATGGCAATGTTGGTGCAAAAATGATGAATTGCAGTTATGGTATAAGAACATTGATCGTGCTACTACAAGAATCACACTTCACAAACTGTCGTTAGTAAACCATGATATAATCATCATTTAATTGCTAAAAACATAGAAAAAATGATGTATTAACCACATTGGATATAATGAC
>JZKD02S0065028.1:0-12292 GCA_000966675.3 Picea glauca
TGATGAAAGTGGATATTATGACCACTAGCCATGAAACATTATGGTATGAATATTGTATGTGAAATTATATTGGTTTGGATGCATTGCTATGATATGTGGACCAGTGCAGTATTTCAGGTGATGAAATTTCCCAAAACTGAATAAACGATGAAAAAACCTCCAGCAACACGGTGCCATTGTATATCCATTGTAGGGTGTAGACACTAGTCCTGTTAGGAGGGGTGGAGGCATTTCCCACAGTGTATCCTCCGAAACCTGAAGTCATGGGAGGACGGTGTTGATTCATGCTCCCCAAGACGTGTGATGATGACTGTCAGATGCCTTCTAGGGAAGCTTGGTCGAGGTAGCGACACTTCCACTTATGGGTTCTATTTGGAGTTAGGTCAATATATTTGATGCTCCAAGATAGTCTAGCAGAGGAAGGATATGAATGGATATGGAAGTAAGTTACGGAGGAAGGATGAGTAGTAATAGTTTAGAAGGTATAGAGATGTGTCTTGTGGTGGATGTTAATGTTTTCCCTTCAAAAAAAAAAAAGAGAAATGTGTATATATGAATATTCATTATTACGTAACTAAACCACAGTTGTTTAAAAAAAATTTGTTGAACTAGATAATAGTAATTATAGGATTTCTCAAATAATTGATTGGTTTGTTGTATTTTATAAAAGACTAATCTTTCTGAATGGATTGGATGCATACATAAATTACTAAAGGATGAAAGATTGATTATTAGTACATGCACGAGATTTGTATGTACTAGCTACACATGCATTTCTTGTACATATACATTAGTATGTATGAGTTTTCTTGACTTACTTACTGATAATGTCAGTTAATTTTTATGAATGTGTGAACCATGTTTCTTTTCCTTGTACCATAAGATACCTTAACTTGGGGACGAAGTTTCTTGAAGGGTGGGTGTATGTAACGACCCTGCTTAAATAGATGTATAGGATTATTAATTATAATTAATTTGATAATCTAATTGTCCTAAAANTGATGAAAGTGGATATTATGACCACTAGCCATGAAACATTATGGTATGAATATTGTATGTGAAATTATATTGGTTTGGATGCATTGCTATGATATGTGGACCAGTGCAGTATTTCCGGTGATGAAATTGCCCAAAACTGAATAAACGATGACAAAACCTCCAGCAAAACGGTGCCATTGTATATCCATTGTAGGGTGTAGACCCTAGTCCTGTTAGGAGGGGTGGAGGCATTTCCCACAGTGTATCCTCTGAAACCTGAAGTCATGGGAGGACGGTGTTGATTCATGCTCCCCAAGACGTGTGATGATGACTGTCAGATGCCTTCTAGGGAAGGTTGGTCGAGGTAGCGACACTTCCACTTATGGGTTCTATTTGGAGTTAGGTCAATATATTTGATGCTCCAAGATAGTCTAGCAGAGGAAGGATATGAATGGATATGGAAGTAAGTTACGGAGGAAGGATGAGTAGTAATAGTTTAGAAGGTATGGAGATGTGTCTTGTGGTGGATGTTAATGTTTTCCCTTCAAAAAAAAAAAAAGATAAATGTGTATATATGAATATTCATTATTACATAACTAAACCACAGTTGTTTAAAAAAAAAATTGTTGAACTGGATAATAGTAATTAAAGGATTTCTCAAATAATTGATTGGTTTGTTGTCTTTTATAAAAGACTAATCTTTCTGAATGGATTGTATGCATACATAAATTACTAAAGGATGACAGATTGATTATTAGTACATGCACAAGATTTGTATGTACTAGCTACACATGCATTTCTTGTACATATACATTAGTATGTGTGAGTTTTCTTGACTTATTGATAATGTCGGTTAATTTTTATGAATGTGTGAACCATGTTTCTTTTCCTTGTACCATAAGATACCTTAACTTCGGGACGAAGTTTCTTGAAGGGTGGGTGTATGTAACGACCCTGCTTAAATAGATGTATAGGATTATTAATTATAATTAATTTGATAATCTAATTGTCCTAAAAGTTAGCTAAACAATAATTATTTCTTAAATAACCTTAACTAATTAATTATTATTAATCAGTTGTTCATGATTGTCAAGGATTAATTAATTATTAATTGACTCATTAATTAATTAATTAAAGGATTAAAGTGGCTTAATAAATTATATTGTTAAATTAAAGCTTACGTATTCGGRAAGGGATAGGGCATTAAATATAAGATAAGATAATAAMTAAGAAAGGATAAAATAATAAATAAGGGGATAAGGGGCATTAATTACAAAAGGATAAGATAATTAATAAATGGATAAGGAGTTAAATGCAAGAGGTGGTGAAGGGAGGATATGGAGGGGAAGGAGGTTTATGAAGGGGGGCATTCTACGAGATCATTTTTTTTCCTGGAGGATTCTCTTAGATTGCGGAGAGGGGAGTTGAGTTTTTTAGTTGGATTGGATCAGTACAGGCACCAGTTTGCTAGAGGTTTTGGGCATGGGGGCCGGGATATCCATATGATATCATGGAGCTAGGAAGTTGTCCTAGTTGGCAGGGTGGAACAAGTTTTTGGGGCAGTGTTTACACAGTTCAACAGCGGTGAACAAGGCAAGCGAACAAATGGAGGGTTAGCATCAGACCCAGGTATTTAAAATTATGTATTTGTTTTATTCGGTTATAAAACTAATATTCATTATTAAATTTAACTTGCATATGTGCTAAACATAAAAGGAATTATTGAATTTTCATATACAAATTAGAAGTTATTGTTTTGTTTGTGTAATTATTCGATGGTAAATATATTCTACCACTACACGTTACCCATTCATAGAATTTTCATTTACATAATAGATTGCATCATATCCACCATCATTCACATAACGTTAATCATTCATATATTTCACATTCATATACTAGATCGCATCATATCCATCATCATTCAAGTAACATTTAAACATTTATAGAATTTACATTCACATTGTAGATTGCATCATATCGATCATCATTCAAATAACATTTAAACATTCATAGAATTTACATTCACATAGTAGATCGCATATTATCCATTATCATTCAAATAACATTTAAACATCCATAGAATTTACATTTAGATAATAGATCACATCATATCCATCATCATTGAAATAACATTTAAACATTCATAAAGGTTTATACGTCTTAAAAGTTCAAGTGTATCATTAATATTTTCACCATGAATAGAAAATAAAGGTGATTAGATCTCAGGTAATCCTAGCTATCTAAGTTAAATGGTGGTGTTTCATGCACCCAACCTTCGAGAAACATATTCTCGAGGTGGTCAAAAAGTGAGGGATAATGTCGTCGTAATGTCTTGACATCCTCCAAAGTAGCAGATCCTGGACTATACGTGTCCCACTAGACCTTAACTTGGTCTACTAGATAGTTCCTGAGCTATCAGACTATATGGTCCAATATGCGTAATGGTATTACCGTAAGGGTTCCCGCATATGATACCTATAATTCATTCCAATTTAGTTTATTTTATTTTTTGGCAACATAATAACATAGAACAGATACATGAAAAACATTATGATTTTTATGCAAGTGGGGTGGTAGTACGAGACGATAGGAAACGAGTCCAATTTTCTCTTATATTTTGAATGGTCCTATGAATTGAGGTGACAAATTTTTCCCCTTCCTGAATCAAATGGTACTCTTTTTATGCCTGATATGAATGAAAACCTGATGTCCCACTTTAAAAGTTCGATCAGTCCTATGTGCATGAACATAACTTTTCTATATATCTCATGCTTCCTTTAGTCTCTGCCTAATCTGAATCACCTATTCCTCCATGTCTTGAATCAATTCTGGCCCAACTGTCACACGGTATTGTAATCATTCCCAACTTAAAAATGTTCTACATGGCCTTCCATACAAAGCATTGTAGGGTGGCATTCTGATGGAGCTATGAAAACTATTATTGTAGGCGAACTATACTAAAGGTAGGTACTTCTCCCAATGGGTTGATTATCCATGACATACATCCTAAGGATGTCTTCCATGAATTGATTTACTCTCTTAGTTTTCCCATCTGTTTCAGGATAATAAGTTGTTCTTAAGTTCAACTGCGTCCCCAACGGTGACTACAAACTTGTCCAAAACCTAGAAGTGAATTTGGAGTCGCTATTTGAAATGATATTCTTGGGTATCCCATGAAAATGGATGACCTCACTTACAAATACGCATGCCACATCANATAAATTATATTGTTAAATTAAAGCTTACGTATTCGGGAAGGGATAGGGCATTAAATATAAGATAAGATAATAAATAAGAAAGGATAAAATAATAAATAAGGGGATAAGGGGCATTAATTACAAAAGGATAAGATAATTAATAAATGGATAAGGAGTTAAATGCAAGAGGTGGTGAAGGGAGGATATGGAGGGGAAGGAGGTTTATGAAGGGGGGCATTCTACGAGATCATTTTTTTTCCTGGAGGATTCTCTTAGATTGCGGAGAGGGGAGTTGAGTTTTTTAGTTGGATTGGATCAGTACAGGCACCAGTTTGCTAGAGGTTTTGGGCATGGGGGCCGGGATATCCATATGATATCATGGAGCTAGGAAGTTGTCCTAGTTGGCAGGGTGGAACAAGTTTTTGGGGCAGTGTTTACACAGTTCAACAGCGGTGAACAAGGCAAGCGAACAAATGGAGGGTTAGCATCAGACCCAGGTATTTAAAATTATGTATTTGTTTTATTCGGTTATAAAACTAATATTCATTATTAAATTTAACTTGCATATGTGCTAAACATAAAAGGAATTATTGAATTTTCATATACAAATTAGAAGTTATTGTTTTGTTTGTGTAATTATTCGATGGTAAATATATTCTACCACTACACGTTACCCATTCATAGAATTTTCATTTACATAATAGATTGCATCATATCCACCATCATTCACATAACGTTAATCATTCATATATTTCACATTCATATACTAGATCGCATCATATCCATCATCATTCAAGTAACATTTAAACATTTATAGAATTTACATTCACATTGTAGATTGCATCATATCGATCATCATTCAAATAACATTTAAACATTCATAGAATTTACATTCACATAGTAGATCGCATATTATCCATTATCATTCAAATAACATTTAAACATCCATAGAATTTACATTTAGATAATAGATCACATCATATCCATCATCATTGAAATAACATTTAAACATTCATAAAGGTTTATACGTCTTAAAAGTTCAAGTGTATCATTAATATTTTCACCATGAATAGAAAATAAAGGTGATTAGATCTCAGGTAATCCTAGCTATCTAAGTTAAATGGTGGTGTTTCATGCACCCAACCTTCGAGAAACATATTCTCGAGGTGGTCAAAAAGTGAGGGATAATGTCGTCGTAATGTCTTGACATCCTCCAAAGTAGCAGATCCTGGACTATACGTGTCCCACTAGACCTTAACTTGGTCTACTAGATAGTTCCTGAGCTATCAGACTATATGGTCCAATATGCGTAATGGTATTACCGTAAGGGTTCCCGCATATGATACCTATAATTCATTCCAATTTAGTTTATTTTATTTTTTGGCAACATAATAACATAGAACAGATACATGAAAAACATTATGATTTTTATGCAAGTGGGGTGGTAGTACGAGACAATAGGAAACAAGTCCAATTTTCTCTTATATTTTGAATGGTCCTATGAATTGAGGTGACAAATTTTTCCCCTTCCTGAATCAAATGGTACTCTTTTTATGCCTGATACGAATGAAAACCTGATGTCCCACTTTAAAAGTTTGATCAGTCCTATGTGCATGAACATAACTTTTCTATCTATCCCATGCTTCCTTTAGTCTCTGCCTAATCTGAATCACCTATTCCTCCATGTCTTGAATCAATTCTGGCCCAACTGTCGCATGGTATTGTAATCTTTCCCAACTTAACAATGTTCTACATGGCCTTCCATACAAAGCATTGTAGGGTGGAATTCCGATGGAGCTATGAAAACTATTATTGTAGGCAAACTATACTAAAGGTAGGTACTTCTCCCAATGGGTTTATTATCCATGACATACATCCTAAGGATGTCTTCCATGAATTGATTTACTCTCTTAGTTTTCCCATCCGTTTTAGGATAATAAGTTGTTCTTAAATTCAACTGCGTCCCCAACGTTGACTACAAACTTGTCCAAAACCTAGAAGTGAATTTTGAGTCGCTATTTGAAATGATATTCTTGGGTATCCCATGAAAATGGATGACCTCACTTACAAATACGCATGCCACATCATTGACATCATAAGTGTGTCTAGAAGGAATAAAGTGAGCACTCTTGGTTAACTTGTCAACTATCACTAGAATGGAATGGTGTCTATGAGATGTGAGTGGAAACCCCACAACAAAATCCATAGAAATGATTTCTCACTTGGACAAAGGAGCATCATGTGGTTGTAGGAGACTTTCCAGGTGGTGGTGTTCAGTTTTAACTTATTGACACTCTAGGCACTTGGCGATGAAATAAACTACATCACTCTTCATGCCTACCCAAAAGAAAATATTCTTCATGTATGCGTACATTTTTGTCACACCTGGATGCACACAATAAAGTGCTCTATGAGATTCCTCTAGTATGATGCTTCGAATATCCCCACCTTCAAGGATGTACATGCTTCCTTGGTATCTTAATATCCCATCTCCTTATAGGTTATATCCTTCATAATTTGGATCTAATTCCCTCCCACTCTAGAGTTTTGAAGTAACATATAAATACCAACTATCTCCAAGGAGTTTCATCAACACACCTTCCCTCAGATTGACTTTTAAGGGTACCAAGGAGAAGACACATGGTCTCCTACTCAAGGCATCCTCTACCACATTTTATTTTCCCTTGATGTATGAAATACCAAAATTGTACTCACTCATAAACTCACTCCATCACCTCTACCTGGAATTAAGATCCCTCTGAGTGAAGAGATGTTTTAAAATTTCATGGTCTCATTTAAACTCAAAGTTTCACCCCACTAGATAGTGCCTCCAAAGTTTCATATCTAGCATTATAGCTCCCAACTCCAAATCATGAGTAGCTTAAATATCCTTGTGTTTCTTCATCTTCCGGGATGCATACGCTATCACTCCTCCATCCTACATTAGCACGGCCCCCAACCCTTTCTTCGAGGCATCCATGTATACTGTGAAGTCCTTTTCCATATCTGACACTTGTAGAATTAGTGCACTAGTTAATAACCTCTTAAGTTGGGTGAATGCACTATCATATTCTTTTTTCCATTCATACCTGACCACCTTTCACTACAAAGTGGTGACGGGTTTTTCTATTTTAGAGAAACCTTCCAAAAATCTCTGATAATAACTAGTTAGACCCATGAAGCTTCTTACCTCATGAGTGTTTTTTCGTACTGGCCATTCCATAATGGCCTTTACCTTTTCTGGGTCCACAAAGATTCCTTCACCGGAAATGATATGACCTAAATAGTGAATTTATTTTTGGAAGAAGGAACTCTTTGACAACTTCCCATACAACTTTTTCTCTCTAGGGAAAGACAACACCACTCACAAGTGTTCCTCATGTTCTCTTTCATTCTTGCAATAGATGAGGATATCATCTAAAAAGACTTGTACAAAGCGGTCTAAGTACTTCCATAATACACCATTCATGAGTCTCATGAATATTGTTGGCGCATTGGTAAATCGAAAAGGTAATACAACAAACTTGTAATTCCCAAACCGAGTTCGAAAGGAAGTTTTAGGAATATCTCCTTTCTTAATCCTTAATTAGTGATACCCTGATCGCAAATCAAATTTTGAGAATATTGTTGCTTCTTTCATCTGATCAAAGAGATGATCTATTCGTGGTATTCATTACCTATTTTTCATTGTATCATGGTTCAAGTCATTGTAATCTGTACACAGTCATAAGGAACCATCCTTCTTCTTGACAAAAATTACTGGTTCACCCCAAGGTGAGACATTGGGCCTTATTATCCTTAAGTCGAGTAGCTCTTTCAACTGCATCTACAACTCACAAATTTATGGCACTTTCATCCTATACAGAGTCTTGGAAATTGGTTCTGCACCAGCTTTTAACTCAATAGTAAAATTGATCTCCCTCTCAGGAGGTAACCCTGGAAACTCATTCAGAAAAAAATCCCTAAACTTTGACAATAATAGGTACTGATCCAAGTAGGGTCCTTTCCTTTCATTCACTTCTTCCACTACATATAGCTGACACCCTTGCCTCATGCACCACTTAACCTTCATAGTTGAGATAAATCATAGAGACATGTTTCTCCATACACCGTGGATCTCTACTAGCCTTCCTTCATCATCAACACAAAGCAAATTTTTTGCAAAACAATCTACCATAGCTTGATGGGATTCTAACCAATCCATTCCAATGATTAGGTCATACGACCTGAGAGCAGTGACGTATACCTTCAACCTGGTAGTACACACTCCTAGGTCTACTAGAAAATTATCAACGCTAGGTACTACCACTTGTTTTTCCCCTCAAGCTATATCGACCTGTTTAAAGTCATCATGCTCATAGGCTTCCAAACCACTCTTTTCTAATGAAGATTGTGAAATAAAACTATCTATATCACCAGAATCAAATAAAATTTTAACACTGATATGATTTAGCATACCTAGTGACTCAACCACCGTGGATTGATGTTCTTCCTAGCGACTATTAACTACTGCATAAATCTGGTGGCTACCACTTTCTCTTCCCATCGGGTCCTTTCCCTCTCTATGAAAAAATGCTTCTTGCAACTCTAGGTAGTCACGTTGGTAATGGTGCCCTCCACATCCCCAACATGTAACATGATATGGAACCTGTGCACTACTCTGTGATGGTCTCTGAAATGAGTTCCTTCCCCTGTAACCCCTGCCTCTGCTAGTTGTTCCCTGAGAANGATACCTATAATTCATTCCAATTTAGTTTATTTTATTTTTTGGCAACATAATAACATAGAACAGATACATGAAAAACATTATGATTTTTATGCAAGTGGGGTGGTAGTACGAGACAATAGGAAACAAGTCCAATTTTCTCTTATATTTTGAATGGTCCTATGAATTGAGGTGACAAATTTTTCCCCTTCCTGAATCAAATGGTACTCTTTTTATGCCTGATACGAATGAAAACCTGATGTCCCACTTTAAAAGTTTGATCAGTCCTATGTGCATGAACATAACTTTTCTATCTATCCCATGCTTCCTTTAGTCTCTGCCTAATCTGAATCACCTATTCCTCCATGTCTTGAATCAATTCTGGCCCAACTGTCGCATGGTATTGTAATCTTTCCCAACTTAACAATGTTCTACATGGCCTTCCATACAAAGCATTGTAGGGTGGAATTCCGATGGAGCTATGAAAACTATTATTGTAGGCAAACTATACTAAAGGTAGGTACTTCTCCCAATGGGTTTATTATCCATGACATACATCCTAAGGATGTCTTCCATGAATTGATTTACTCTCTTAGTTTTCCCATCCGTTTTAGGATAATAAGTTGTTCTTAAATTCAACTGCGTCCCCAACGTTGACTACAAACTTGTCCAAAACCTAGAAGTGAATTTTGAGTCGCTATTTGAAATGATATTCTTGGGTATCCCATGAAAATGGATGACCTCACTTACAAATACGCATGCCACATCATTGACATCATAAGTGTGTCTAGAAGGAATAAAGTGAGCACTCTTGGTTAACTTGTCAACTATCACTAGAATGGAATGGTGTCTATGAGATGTGAGTGGAAACCCCACAACAAAATCCATAGAAATGATTTCTCACTTGGACAAAGGAGCATCATGTGGTTGTAGGAGACTTTCCAGGTGGTGGTGTTCAGTTTTAACTTATTGACACTCTAGGCACTTGGCGATGAAATAAACTACATCACTCTTCATGCCTACCCAAAAGAAAATATTCTTCATGTATGCGTACATTTTTGTCACACCTGGATGCACACAATAAAGTGCTCTATGAGATTCCTCTAGTATGATGCTTCGAATATCCCCACCTTCAAGGATGTACATGCTTCCTTGGTATCTTAATATCCCATCTCCTTATAGGTTATATCCTTCATAATTTGGATCTAATTCCCTCCCACTCTAGAGTTTTGAAGTAACATATAAATACCAACTATCTCCAAGGAGTTTCATCAACACACCTTCCCTCAGATTGACTTTTAAGGGTACCAAGGAGAAGACACATGGTCTCCTACTCAAGGCATCCTCTACCACATTTTATTTTCCCTTGATGTATGAAATACCAAAATTGTACTCACTCATAAACTCACTCCATCACCTCTACCTAGAATTAAGATCCCTCTGGGTGAAGAGATGTTTTAAAATTTCATGGTCTCATTTAAACTCAAAGTTTCACCCCACTAGATAGTGCCTCCAAAGTTTCATAGCTAGCATTACAGCTCCCAACTCCAAATCATGAGTAGCGTAAATATCCTTGTGTTTCTTCATCTTCTGGGATGCATATGCTATCACTCCTCCATCCTACATTAGCACGGCCCCCAACCCTTTCTTCGAGGCATCCATGTATACTGTGAAGTCCTTTTCCATATCCGACACTTGTAGAATTAGTGCACTAGTTAATAACCTCTTAAGCTGGGTGAATGCACTATCATATTCTTTTTTCCATTCATACCTGACCACCTTTCACTACAAAGTGGTGACGGGTTTTTCTATTTTAGAGAACCCTTCCAAAAATCTCTGATAATAACTAGTTAGACCCATGAAGCTTCTTACCTCATGAGTGTTTTTTCGTACTGGCCATTCCATAATGGCCTTTACCTTTTCTGGGTCCACAAATATTCCTTCACTGGAAATGATATGACCTAAATAGTGAATTTATTTTTGGAAGAAGGAACTCTTTGAAAAATTCCCATACAATTTTTTCTCTCTATGGAAAGACAACACCACTCACAAGTGTTCCACATGTTCTCTTTCATTCTTGCAATAGATGAGGATATCATCTAAAAAGACTTGTACAAAGCGGTCTAAGTACTTCCATAATACACCATTCATGAGGCTCATGAATACTGTTGGCACATTGGTAAATCGAAAAGGTAATACAACGAACTTGTAATGCCCAAACCGAGTTCGAAAGGAAGTTTTAGGAATATCTCCTTTCTTAATCCTTAATTAGTGATACCCTGATCGCAAATCAACTTTTGAGAATATTGTTGCTTCTTTCATCTGATCAAAGAGATGATCTATTCATGGTATTCATTACCTATTTTTCATTGTAGCATGGTTCAATTCATTGTAATCTGTACACAGTCATAAGGAACCATCCTTCTTCTTGACAAAAATTAATGGTTCACCCCAAGGTGAGACATTCGGCCTTATTATCCTTAAGTCAAGTAGCTCTTTCAACTGCATCTACAACTCACAAATTTATGGCACTTTCATCCTATACAGAGTCTTGGAAATTGGTTCTACACCAGGTTTTAACTCAATAGTAAAATCGATCTCCCTCTCAGGAGGTAACCCTGGAAACTCATTCAGAAAAAAATCCCTAAACTTTGACAATAATAGGTACTGATCCAAGTAGGGTCCTTTCCTTTCATTGACTTCTTCCACTACATATAACTAAAACCCTTTCCTCATGCACCACTTAACCTTCATAGTTGAGATAAAGCATAGAGACATGTTTCTCCATACACCGTGGATCTCTACTAGACTTCCTTCATCATCAACACAAAGCAATTTTTTTGCAAAACAATCTACCATAGCTTGATGGGATTCTAACCAATCCATTCCAATGATTAGGTCATACGACCCGAGAGCAGTGACGTATACCTTCAACCTGGTAGTACACACTCCCAGGTCTACTAGAAAATTATCAACGCTAGGTACTACCACTTGTTTTTCCCCTCAAGCTATATCGACCTGTTTAAAGTCATCATGCTCATAGGCTTCCAAACCACTCTTTTCTAATGCAGATTGTGAAATAAAACTATCTATATCACCAGAATCAAATAAAATTTTAACATTGATATGATTTAGCATACCTAGTGACTCAACCACCATGGATTGATGTTCTTCCTAGCGACTATTAACTACTGCATAAATCTGGTGGCTACCACTTTCTCTTCCCATCGGGTCCTTTCCCTCTCTATGACAAAATGCTTCTTGCAACTCTAGGCAGTCACGTTGGTAATGGTTCCCTCCACATCCCCAACATGTAACATGATATGGAACCTGTGCACTACTCTGTGATGGTCTCTGAAATGAGTTCCTTCCCCTGTAACCCCTGCCTCTGCTAGTTGTTCCCTGAGAA
>JZKD02S0065039.1:0-25577 GCA_000966675.3 Picea glauca
ATCCATCTCGATCCTACCACTGATTTATCAATCGGTCTTGGGACAATTTCCCATGCACTATTTTTGAAAATGGAGTCATACTCCTCTACCATAGCATCAACAAAATTGGGGTCCTACACTGCTTCCTGAAAGGAAGATGGTTCAGTCACAATACATTTTCTCATGAGAGCCATGTATCCAGAAAATCGATCAGGAGATTGTATATGTTTGCACTGTGAAGTTGGAGTTCCTACATTCTGTGCAACATCTAATCTCAATCTGTCAAATTTTGTGGTGCGCTTTCTGCAATTTCTTATGGATGGCTCTACTTGAGTGGTTTCCTCCACTTCATGAACCTCCTCATGTGGTTGATCCACATCTTGAGACTCATCCTTGGGAACTAACAGTTCCTCTTCTGCATGCAAGTCTAGCTCCCTCTCAAGCGACAACCGCATGGATTTCCCCTCATCAAATTTTATATCCCATCGCATAACAGTCATCTTACTGTTCAACAAACACACATGATAATTATGGGGTGTTTCTGTATACCCCACAAATATTCCAACTTTAGCAGTCAGTTCCAGCTTCTTCCTGGAATCCTTGGTCACATGCACATAAACAGATGAGCCAAAAATTTTTAAATGAGAAACATCCAGTTTCTTACCAGTAAAATCTTCTTCAGGTGTACTCATGCCAAGTACTCTATGAGGACAATGGTTCTGCACATAAACTATAGTATTGTATGCTTCTTCCCACAAATGCATTGGTATGCCCTGATCATGCAACATCGCTCGTGTTGCACCCATGATCGTTCTGTTCTTTCTCTCCGCGACCCCATTTTGTTGTGGGTTATGAGGCGCTATGAGTTCTCTTCGAATTCCTTCTCTTCTGTATAAGTCTTTGAATTCATTAGAGATGTATTCTCCACCATTATCGCTCTTTAGAGCCTTCACTTGCTTCCCTGACTCTTTATCCACCAATGCTTTAAACTCACAGAACTTTGAGAATGTTTGATCCTTCTTCTCCATGAAGAATATCCAGCATTTACGAGAAAAGTCATCAAGAAAAATAACATAATACCTATGTTTTTTTGTTGAAGCAACCGAGAATGGTCTACACACGTCCATGTCAATTCTCAACAAGATCACCGAAGCATGGTTCTCCTTTTCATGAAAGGTGTACTTTACATACTTCCCCAGGGTGCACCCCTTGCACTGATCTAACTGAGCAAGTGTTCCCCTTGGAAGTCTAGTAGATATTTGTTGCATGATCTTCAAGGCTCCATGATGAAGATGNATCCATCTCGATCCTACCACTGATTTATCAATCGGTCTTGGGACAATTTCCCATGCACTATTTTTGAAAATGGAGTCATACTCCTCTACCATAGCATCAACAAAATTGGGGTCCTGCACTGCTTCCTGAAAGGAAGATGGTTCAGTCACAATACATTTTCTCATGAGATCCATGTATCCAGAAAATCGATCAGGAGATTGTATATGTTTGCGCTGTGAAGTTGGAGTTCCTACATTCTGTGCAACATCTAATCTCGATCTGTCAAATTCTGTGGTGCGATTTCTGCAATTTCTGATGGATGGCTCTACTTGAGTGGTTTCCTCCACTTCATGAACCTCCTCATGTGGTTGATCCACATCTTGAGACTCATCCTTGGGAACTAACAGTTCCTCTTCTGCATGCAAGTCTAGCTCCCTCTCAAGCGACAACCGCATGGATTTCCCCTCATCGAATTTTATATCCCATCGCATAACAGTCATCTTACTGTTCAACAAACACACATGATAATTATGGGGTGTTTCTATATACCCCACAAATATTCCAACTTCAGCAGTCAGTTCCAGCTTCTTCCTGGAATCCTTGGTCACATGCACATAAACAAATGAGCCAAAAATTTAAAATGAGAAACATCCAGTTTCTTACCAGTAAAATCTTCTTCAGGTGTACTCATGCCAAGTACTCTATGAGGACAATCGTTCTGCACATAAACTATAGTATTGTATGCTTATGCCCACAAATGCATTGGTAGGCCTTGATCATGCAACATCGCTCGTGCTGCACCCATGATCATTCTGTTCTTTCTCTCCGCAACCCCATTTTGTTGTGGGTTATGAGGCGCTATGAGTTCTCTTCGAATTCCTTCTCTTATGTATAAGTATTTGAATTCATTAGAGATGTATTCTCCACCATTATTGCTCCTTAGAGCCTTCACTTGATTCCCTGACTCTTTCTCCACCAATGCTTTAAACTCACAGAACTTTGAGAATGTTTGATCCTTCTTCTCCATGAAGAATATCCAGCATTTACGAGAAAATCCATCAAGAAAAATAAGATAATACCTATGTTTTTTTGTTGAAGAAACCGAGAATGGTCTACACACGTCTGTGTCAATTCTCAACAAGATCACCGAAGCATGGTTCTCCTTTTCATGAAAGGTGGACTTTACATACTTCCCCAGGGTGCACCCCTTGCACTGATCTAACTGAGCAAGTGTTCCCCTTGGAAGTCCAGTAGATATTTGCTGCATGATCTTCAAGGCTCCATGATGAAGATGGCCCAATCTCTTATGCCATAATTTTCCCTCATCCCGGATCACCACTTTTTCTTCCTTGCCTATCATGGCACCATAGCCATATACCTCCAACATGTAGAGATTCTTAACTTGAATCCCTATCTTCTTGACTTGACCCATTTCTTTATGTCGCAAGTAGGCTTTACCACTGCTAAAAACAACATCATAGCCTCTGTCCTCCAACATTGTGACTGAGACCAAGTTTTTCTTCAGACCTGGAACACGCATAACATTTTTCAATTGAAATNTCTCTCCGCGACCCCATTTTGTTGTGGGTTATGAGGCGCTATGAGTTCTCTTCGAATTCCTTCTCTTCTGTATAAGTCTTTGAATTCATTAGAGATGTATTCTCCACCATTATCGCTCTTTAGAGCCTTCACTTGCTTCCCTGACTCTTTATCCACCAATGCTTTAAACTCACAGAACTTTGAGAATGTTTGATCCTTCTTCTCCATGAAGAATATCCAGCATTTACGAGAAAAGTCATCAAGAAAAATAACATAATACCTATGTTTTTTTGTTGAAGCAACCGAGAATGGTCTACACACGTCCATGTCAATTCTCAACAAGATCACCGAAGCATGGTTCTCCTTTTCATGAAAGGTGTACTTTACATACTTCCCCAGGGTGCACCCCTTGCACTGATCTAACTGAGCAAGTGTTCCCCTTGGAAGTCTAGTAGATATTTGTTGCATGATCTTCAAGGCTCCATGATGAAGATGGCCCAATCTCTTGTGCCATAATTTTCCCTCATCCTGGATCACCACTTTTTCTTCCTTGCCTATCATGGCACCATAGCCATATACCTCCAACATGTAGAGATTCTTAACTTGAATCCCTATCTTTTTGACTTGACCCATTTCTTTATGTCACAAGTAGGCTTTACCACTGCTAAAAACAACATCATAGCCTCTGTCCTCCAACATTGTGACTGAGACCAAGTTTTTCTTCAGACCTGGAACACGCATAACATTTTTCAATTGAAATGGTTTACCTGACTCCCTCTGAAAGGTAATGGTACCAATACCAGTTGCATTGTATCGTCCATCATCGCCCATCTCTATATGAATTTTGAGATATTTCTCCTAAAAGTCAATGAAAGACTCTTTATCTCCCATCATGTGGAAGGAAGCGCCACTATCCAAATACCACATCGATCCTGATGCACTTGAAGCCATGCATGCGATCAAAGAGAAGTCAAGCTCAAATTGTGAGACAAGAGCCTCACCAGTTGCAAATCTAGAAACCATCTTGTTCTTCCTCTTCTGCAGACAGTTAGTAGCGATATGCCCATGTTCATGACAGTGAAAACACTTCACTTTGGACAAATCCAGCTTCTTGACTTTACACTCGGATTTTGGATGGAATTTCTTCCCTTTCCCTTTCCTTGTTTTGGCAGTCAAAGAACAATCCTCTTCATCATCATGCTTTGATGAAGATACATCTCTGGTGTTCCACCTAAACTCCTCCTGCACTAGATCCGACCATAGTCATTCCCAATCCGACAATTTTTCCCTTCCATTGATAGAGTCTTGATAACTGTGCCAACTCTTGGGAAGTCCTAGGAGCACCAAGCTCACCAAATCATCAGCAACAAATGTTATTCCCACACTTCCAATCTCATCCCGACATTGGACAAACTTCGTGAGATATTTTGGAATGGTGTCGCCTTTCTCCATCTTGATCTTCCTGAGTTTATCTTTGAGCGCCAATTTCCTATGGTCGCTACTGTTTTGGAACAGATCTGTCAAAATCTTCCACATTGCATGTGGTGTGGTTTTCCCATGGAGACTTGAGACAATGTCGTCTTTTACTCCTTCCAACAGAATCCTCCTTGCCTTCGCCACTTTCTTTTGCCATGCATCAAGATTTGCAGTGTCTGTCGCATTCGGCTTAGGAACATCATTGTTAATGTAACCCTTCAAGCCATTGTCTTCGAGTACTATTTCCATCATGTCCTTCCAAGCAATGTAGTTCGATCTGCCCTCGAGTGCATACTCCAACCTCAAGCCATTGAAAGACATTTTGATCTTGAATCAGTTGTCACACCAAGAAAATCTTGCAAATTTGGATGTTATCCAACCACCAAAACTCAACTGTTGCAATCCCTCTTCCCTAGGAGGTTTGTACCCCTTCTGAGAGTAGCCTGAGGGAAGTTTGCACCCTGCCTGTGTGTAGCCTATGAACTTGCCTGGGAAGTTCGCACCCTGCTTCACTATAGGGTAAGGGGAGTTCACACCCTGCCTGTGTATAGCATGAGAACTTGCCTGGGAAGTTTGCACCCTGCTTCACTGTAGGGTGACAGGAGTTCGCACTTCTCCCCTAAGCAGCCTACGAGAATGTCAATGAAGTTCACACCTTGCCTTTGTCTAGGGTGATAGAATTTCTACTTTGAGAACTGAGCGTAGTCTACAGTACTAAAGTTTCACCTTGCTAGAGATGGGACCTGCGAGAATGAAATTATGTTCGCACCTCACTTTCGTGGCTCCATGGCCTCCGTGGCTCTGATACCATGTAGAAATTTCAATACAAATTAAGTATTTCCTGCGATTATCCTGATCTAACAATTACACCATTGTTAAATACATAATCGCTTCTACTATTATTCTTGCAGAAAATTAAACCATGATCACAACCACAATCACAAAGTGAATTATCAATAACACATAACACAAAAGTTTTTTCGGGAAAGCGTAAAGCTAAAAACCCCACTATCATATATTATGTATATCATGAATCATGAAACAATCTCATACAAAACTCTAATCTAAGAGCTCTCAGTACAATACAATCATTTGACACTTTTATACACAAATCAGCAAATACATGTGCCAATTCTCTGTGTCCAGACAGCCTACCTCCTCTGCACAATCTCTGTAATTCAATTCTCACAATGATAGAATCATTAATGAATTTCCTAGTTTGCACATGCTCATAATCATATCCACTATATGTGTGATCAAATCACAACTGATAGCCAAACTGTCCCTTTCACCTATTATCTCAACTGGGTCTCCACTGGATCTGACATGCATGTAGTTAACCATGGTGAATCTTCAGTTGCATGTGAGTTCATTGATTAACTGAACTCTCACTAGTGCATGTTTAGTTACAACTAGTACAACTGATCTTAACTCACTTAACTACACTTATAATTATTTTATAAATCCAACTCACTCAGTTATGAATGAAATAATAGATTAATATTTATTGTCTAATTTATTTAAGGGAAAAGTAAATTAGACACATGTTTCTTATTGACTTTTCAACAAAAGGCCCCTCGAGAAGGTACTTCTACTGCTAAACCAGGTATTTTTGATCATTTTCACTATCCTCCTTTAGAAACTCTGATAGTTTCTTCCCATTCTCCTATTATACCATTTGTTGGAGTTTTCCAAAGTTTAAAGTTTGGGAGTGTTTCTGCTGCGTTTTCCCCTCCTGGTCTGGATTTGGAGGGAGAAATCCTTGTCACTCTTCTCTCCCCTAAATTTTTACCTTGGTCTAGACCCTAGACCTCAAAATATTTTCCCACTCCATGTTTTATTTCTCCTCCTCCTATTAGGTTATTGATTTTGTAGAAAAGGAATCCTCTTTTCCTTCAAGCCATGTAGCCTTTTCTCTAAATCCTCCATTGTTTCCCTTTCCTCCTCTAAGTTCAATTCCAGTATCCCCTGTTTTAACCCCTTCCCCTCCTAGTTCTCCTCCACCTACCATCCCTATGGCAGGTGCTAATCCTCCTAGAAACAGAATGGATGCCATCTACAAGATATGCCCCTCTAGTCCTACCTTAGCCAATGAATGCTCTCACTGTTGGATATTACCTAAAGTATATGCCCAAATTCACTAGAGAGGAAGACATAACTACTGAAGAACACCTAGTTTCCTTCTATAGTTATGTATATAATGTGAACATTGAAAATTAAGATGTCTGGATGAGATTCTTTGTCTAGAGCCTTGATGGTGATGTTAGGAAATGGTTTAGGGGATTGAATCTCTAGATGATGTTTTCTTGAGGCAGTGGGGGGATAAAAAATATTTTATGTATTATGTCACAGAGTTTGGGTCACTAAAGAGAATAGAGGGAGAGTTGTCTCTAGCTTCTCCAAAATATTCAAAAAAATGTACAATAAAATCCCTGCTAAGATAAAGCCTACAGAGGCCTTCGTCAAAATTACCTATGCTAGTGGTTTTGACCCTGATTTTTGCCTCCTGTTGAGAGAGAGAAGAGCTACCTCCTTGGCTCATATGAAAGATGCAGACTTGGAAGTATAGTCTAACATAATTGTAGTTGACCGACTTAGGAATAAGGTTGATAGAGACAAAGGAAGAGAAAGATATGAAACCTCAACCTCCAGTTCCTCTTCCCTCCCCCCTCAAATGGATGAGGTAACCAAGTTACTTAAATCGCTTTCAGCTATAATGGAAAGATTGGAAGTAGAGGGTAAGATGACATACATAAATCCTCAAAATGTTTATAATAGAGGCAACTTCAGGAGACCGAATAACAATACTCCTTAGGTTATGCAAGAGAACAAAGGGAAATGATCAAAAAATTAAAAACCCCTTCAAAATAACTTGGTTGATGATGAGGAAAGAGAAGAAGAAGAGATTTCCCCTAAAATCCATTGTCTTGGAGACACCTCCCCATTTCCCCATTTGACTCAATATACATATGAGGAATCCCTCATGAACAGTCAAATAAATGAACTAAGTAAGGGTGAGATGAAAAATAGTGGTCCCAAGAAATACAACCTCTGGTCTAAGAATAAGGAAGAGAAGTCTGGCATCCCTGATCCAGCTCCTAGAGAAGAGAAGCCTACTAAAGATGCATCAAACAACAACAATGAAAATAAATCTCATAACCCCTTGCCAATAGCCAAAGACCTCATCCTAGAGGTGAGAGAAGTTCTGAAGCCCCCCTCCCCTTTTTAGAGCTAGTCAAGCATGAATATTTCAAAAAATCCCTCTCTAAGCTATTGTAGTTTGAACCATCCCCTCATTCCATAGACTCAGTAAACCTCCAAGATGAAAATCCAACAATCATATTAGGTCCTATGGTAGGAGATAGAAATGATTCATCCCCTCCCTTCTATACATCCCTAAATATACATGATAAGGTACCACATAATTGTCTAATGGACTCAGGGGCATCTCATAATTTCATGCCCAAAATTGTCATGGAAGAGCTTGTGTTAGAAATAAAAAATTATTATCATGATTTATATTCTTTTGATTTGAGGAGGGTGCAATGTCTTGGGGTCATCAAAGATCTGGTCGTGACCTTGTTTCAGCTACTCATGAAAAGTGTGGTCCTGGATATTGTGGTGGATGACGTTCCTCCCAAGTTCGGTATGATGTTTTCAATATCTTGCATAAAACGACTCAGAGGAACGTTGCAGATGGATCTCACATATGCTACTATTCCAGTATTTGGAGGGGAGCATAGATTACTGTACATAGAAGCTCAGTTGGCATACATTATCAGTGATAAATAAAACCTCACCAATCATCCTATCTTCTCCTTTGATACTGATTTGGGATCCAACTTATTGCATCTCACTGATGACCCTGAACCTCCTATTGAGATTAGAAAAAAAAACCCATTTATTTTAGTGAAGTACCTCACCCAACTACTTCTATGTGGAAGATGTTCTTCGACGGAGCCTCTTCTAGAGAAGGTGTTGGTGCCGAAGTGGTTTTTGTGTCACCTTGTCAAGAAAAAATATCCTTGTCATACAAGTTAGAGATTGAAACTACCAATAATGTGGCAGAATATGAATCTCTTGTTTTACGTTTGAGAGCTACAAACGATATGGGAATTGAAGAGATAACAGTGTTCGGGGATGTTGAGTTGATTGTCCAGCAGATCAGAAATGCTTATCAGGCCAAACACCCTTGGCTCAAAAGTTACAAAAATGAAGTGTGGGATCTAGTTGACAACTTTTTCTTGGCTTTCAACATTTCATTTGTTCCGAGAGAAGAAAATTCCATGGCCAATTATCTGGTTGTTTCAGCAAGCCATTTCAGGATCCCACTGCCACCCAAGCTCAGGTATGATGTTGAGATTAGATATAGGCCATTTGTACCTGATAATATCAAGCATTGGAAGGTATTCAAGGATGAACTTGAAATTAGAATATTTCTTGAGTCCAGAGAATCCTTCAACCAAATCAAGAAGGCACTGACTAAGGCACCTGTGCTAATCAGTCTCGATTATTCCAAGGATTTTCTGATTTTTTCCTTTTCTTATTTTGATACAATGGCAGTTGTTTTATTGCAGAAGAATGATGAAGGGCTTGAGCAACCTATTTCCTTTTTCAGTAGAGCATTGAGGGATGCAAAGATTAGATATGACATCATGGAGAAGCATGCCTATGCCTTGGTGAAAGCTCTTAAAGATTTCAGAGTCTATGTTCTGCATTCAAAAATCATTGCGTATGTTCCTTCAACTTTTGTGAAGGACATTCTCATTCATCCTAACATAGATGGGAGAAGGGGTAAGTGTATTGCCAAAATCCTCAAATTTGATTTGGAAATAAATCCCACAAAGCTAGTTAAAGGCCAAGTTTTAGCCAAGTTGTTAGCTAAATCTAACTGTAAATCTTTGGGGATTAACTTCATCAACACCTGATTAGAAGATCAACAGGTTGAAGTGTCTGATAAAAGTCCTTAGGATATCCCTCCATTAACATAATGCATCTGGTATAAAGACATTATATATTTTCTACATGAGTTAAGGCCCCCTCATGGTATGGGAAAGAGTAAGGCAAGAGATTTAAAGCTCAAAGAAATCAGATATTTCCTTATTGATTGGGTCTTATATTGGAAAGACCCTCTAGGAGTGCTTTTGATATGTTTAGACCCACAACAAGCAAAGAGAATTATATTTGATTTCCATGAAAACCTATGTGGGGGACATCACTTATGGAAAACCATAGCCTACAAAATTCTTAGGTCTAGGTACTACTGGCCTACTCTATTCACTGATGTCTATGCAAAAGTCAAGGATTGTATCAAATGCTAGAAGTTATCTAGAAAGAAGTAGATCAAGTCTTTGCCACTTAAGCCTGTAGTAGTTTCAAGTCCCTTTAAGCAGTGGGGTCTGGATTTTATAGGGGAGATTCATCCTCCTTCAAGTAGTCAACATAGATGGATCTTAACTACAACATATTACTTCACCAAATGGATAGAAGCTATCCCCACAAGGATTTCTTCTCACAAAGTAATCATTAGTTTTCTTGAAGACATCATAGCAAGGTTTGGTTGCCCGAACAGAATCATCATTGATAATGTTGCATCCTTCAAGGATGAACCATTGATCCAGTTTTGTGGGAAATTCAGAATTGCAGTGATTCACTCTACCCCCTAATATTCGCAAGGAAATGGATTAGTAGAGTCCTCTAACAAAATCCTAATCAAGATCATCAAAATATTTTTAGAGGAAAACAAGAAAGCATGGGATTCAAAGCTCAAATTTAATCTGTGGGATGATAGAGTGACAACGAAGTGGTCCCTGGTCATCTCTCCTTTCTAGCTTGTATATGGTATTGAAGCAATTTTCCCTTCTCATCTTTCCATTTCGGTGGTGAATTTCTTCCAAGACTGCCAAGAATATCCTGATGACATGAACATGAGGATACATCAGTTGCTCAAGGTACAAAAAACTAGAGAGAAGATGATGGACATAAAACATGACCATCAACAGAAAATCAAGCAAGCCTTTGACAGGAAGAGAAGTAAGGAGGATTTCCAACTAGGAGATCTGATACTCAAATGGGATGTGCCTAAGTAGGACAAAGGAAAGCATGGTAAATTTGAAGCCCTTTGGATCGCTCCCTTCAATATTTATGAGGCATGGAAAAATAATACTTACAGGTTGTAGAATTTGGAGGGAGATCAAGTTTTTGGTGGCCCTATAAATGGGTACTTCCTGAATTTTTTTTTGTTTAAATCCACAGTCGACATCCCACCATTGTAAATATCGTTCCTATTTTATTTTTATTTTGTTTTTAATAGGAGACTCCATAAACCAAAGCAAAGACACTGGAGTTTCACGTTCTTGACAGCTCGCAGGGAACATGCCATCCCTTATGGAGCCAAATGTTAACACATAAACTCGTCAAAGCCTTAGGAGTTTTTGGTTTCTACCTAAGTCTACAATTTTTTCTTGTCTCTCCTCCTTTTGCAGACGCAATAATAAGTTTTTCCTCTTGTCTTGTAGTTTTCTTCAGTTTTCCCTCATTCGTTTGATTGACCTATTTTCCCTTATCGTCTTTCCTGAGAAGTGTCATCCCTAAGCCTTTATGTTTTCCCTAAGCTCGATCACTTCTCTCTTTTCCTTGTCACTGATCCTTTTGTTTTCCTGAGCCCTCAGCCAGTCATCCAAGTAATTGTTCACAGGCCACAGTTGTGAGCACTAAGCGCAACACTTAGAGAGTTCTGATATGGACTCAAATCAATCAAGAAAGATCATCTTTCAATGACAGATATCCATCAGATAGATTATATCGATAGCCATCGGGTGATCGACATCATAGAGTTTCATGAAGTATAGCGTAAAGTAGATTTGTGAAATCGCAATGCCATCCTAGCCGTCGATCCTGGGAAAAACACGTGGCACAGGATCAATATTTTTTTGACTCACAAAATGGAGCAATCAAAGGGTAGAGTCATAAGGACTTGCGAAATGAGAAGTCGTAAAATGATTAGTGATGTCCATTCTATAAGGGCATGTGGCGCAGGATCAATATTTTGTTGACTCGCAAAATGGAGCAGTCAAAGGGTAGATTCATGAGGACTCAYGAAATGAGAAGTCGCAAAAGGATCATTGTTGTCCATTCTATAAGGGCACATGGCATAGGATCTAAACCAYGAAGAAAATCCTTGTTGTCCCTTAACCAAGTTCTAGAGATCCTTGGTCAGGTTTGACCTAGTWTGGTACTTCGATAGGCTATCTAAGATAGAGCACAAGTCGAAGCGGACATCTCGGGATCTCAACCCCTTTTTTAGGGATTTTTTGGTTTTGGGCTTATGTAAYAGGTATGGGGATGYYAKTCCATGGGTTTACCCATGTTTAGGCCCATTTTKTAATGTATAAATAGAAAKCTAGGTGATGTAAGTAGAGAGCTAGTGAATTAAAAGGCTAATGTGCTAAGTGCAAGTGATAGTTGTAAATGCTTTGTACATACTATGTGATACTTGCAAGGCTAAGTGMAAGTGAATGTAAGAGACTGTGTAAAAGATTTGTGTTGTAACCTAGCTTGGGGAAGGAGGATCTGGTGGAGTGCATGYAGATCTCCTRTCCTATGCGAAGTAGGATCATGTGGCTCTGTGCATGTAGATGATTGACAAAAKACAATAAAGAGAAGAAGAGTTGGTGGACGTAKCCCTAGGTTGGGGGTGAACCACGTATATCMTGTGTTATRRTTKMTTTGTACATTATGGTTGTTTTATGGTTCATATCATTAATKCTTAGTGAAATGATGTATGATTAGATGAATATGATAGCTTAGTGCCTAATGATGTGAATAYGATGCTAGATCTGATCTATGTTGATGTGCTTAGTGCTTGAATGTGTTGAATCCTATTGAATACTACATTGCATTGTAATTAGGGTTTATCTACATTGTAGACAAAAKCTAAGTACTAATGAATGACAACTRCTAAGTGCTATGTTAAGATGTTGTAATCACATATATGTGTCCTATCTAAGGTTGTAGACACTGGAGTCTTGCAACCACCCCTGCCTCTACCTCGGGTAAGACTTCATCTGCTTCGMAAATGTTGYCGAAAGGGTCGGTAGGTAGGGTTTTTTTGGTGCATTGTTGAAGCATTGAACCCTGGGTCTGCCCCTTTKCCAAMAAATGGTTCTGTTGTCGGGACTTGAAACTACGATTGGTGGGAACTGAGGAAAATAAAGAAAGCTTTGTGCGTAGATCTGTTKCTTTAGTGTGMAATAMTCYACTTGAATTACAAAGMTCCATTCTAAGAGAGGAGGAAGATCTGAAGAAAAGAGGTAAGTTCTGAAAGCTTTGTKCTTTGATAAAGGTAAGATAAGTGGAAATTTTTGTTTCAAAAGTATGGATCTAGRTATGTTTGATAAAAAAATTCCTAGTCTGAAAACTAGGGCACAACTAGAAGAAATAAGGTTTGATATGAGTAGATCTGATAKAAATAATGAAAGATATGTTRTTCTTATGCATAGAAAGARTGTTTGGACTAACAAATGGATGCAAGATCCTAGAAAGAATTTTTTCTAGGTTAGCCACTATGATCCTAGTAYGCAGTATAAGAAAGGTTGGGGATCATTTAAGAGAAAGAGAGGATTAACTCTTTGTTACAGTTGCAGAAGACCAAGRCATATTACTAAGGCATGCCCTGGTAGAAKACCTAGTTGTCTTTATTGTAAATCTTTGGACCATGACATTYTGGATTTCCCTAGAATGGTTTCTAAGGTTGAAAGAATGAATATGAGACAACAAAACCCTAAGGAAGACCAAGAAACTAAGACTATGGCAGAACCCCAGAAAGAATCATAAACYGTATTACTACAAATGAAAGAAACCYTKAATGACCACAGAGATATTAACTTATCAGATATATTCAAAGAAAAAGAGTTCATAAAAAMAAGAATAGGAGACTTCRAAATAGACTRTGTTCTGGATGAGGAAACACGGGTGAAGATTATGATAGAAAGAACTTGGGAAATTTTAGGAAAGCCTGATATGATTCCTTCATTGGGAGGAATAAGATTATTTAGAGGAAAGATGATAACCCTATGTAGAAGACTTACCCAGACCTCTATGAGTGCTCATGGAACTTTGATAGAGGAATAATTTGAGGTTGTCAAATTTATTGAGAACAACACCCCATTTTCTATGTTACTAGGAAAAACCTGGATTGAGAAAGATCAGACCTGAAGAAAATACGAGGAAGATCTAGAAAAAAAAAATAAAAAAACTAAGGGACTTCATGGCTAAGAAAATAGCACACTTACTAGAAGAACAAGAAAACCAGTGGAAGCTACTGAGGACTAGAAATCTGGATGTCGAATTTGAAGGAACACAAGAAGATTTGAAACACTTGTATGTACAAGAGAGTAGAGCACCTACCCTAGACATAGAAGAAGTATTTCCCTTGAACCCTAGTAAATACCATCACTAGTGCAAAGTTACTATGCCAAGAGGAATATCAAGATGCAGACCACGAGGAAGAAGGCTAGAAATCTCAGCAAGAATAAAGCAAAGTTAGAGAAATTATAGGAAGTTCCAGAGAAGACTTCATTGAAGGAATGTCTCCAAAATTTGAACTTCACCCAAATATCAGAGTAGCTCAGATTGGCACTTCGCCATGGTAGAGTGATATGACTATTGGAGAAATTATAACTATTATATTGATGTTCCTGAATGGTTAGAACAACAATTATGATAAGAAACCTCACCCTTGGACCGTTGGGACTGCACTATAACGAACATAATTGCATTGATGAAGGCCTCTTGTCCATTGGAGGGATCTATTACATTGTTGTCTTATTCCATTGACTGTTGCACCAAGCACACTTTCGCTAATTGTATCCAAGGAAATAATAGAACTCATTGCTACTGTGTTGTGCTTATTGAGACTTTGCTACATGTTCTATTGCATTGAGAATTTTTTCATCGAACTGATTTATCCAATCTTGAGCGTGCATGTCGGACGAACTTAGTGTCACAAAAAAGTCTGTCGAAGAATTTCTCATCGAACTTATGGTTGAGAGGGTGATGTCCGTTGGAATTCAAGCTTCATCAATGAGGGGAGTGCAATACTCCCCATTGACTACTCATGGATCTAGACCATCCTGAGCTACAACCGAGAAAAGAACCAAGAATTGAGATGACTTGGTGAATGGAAAGTTAATCCCATCCATCCTGTCCGACTACATCCTGCCTCTGGTTGATGCAGTGAATCGTGAAAGTGTCCCCAGGGACTTCGACTATATCTTGGTTACTGCATACCTCCCAAAGGGGATATGCATAGGCAAGCCTCAACCGAATAAGATCATGACACTAAATATCAACGACTTCAACCTAGGGGATCACAAGAACTTCAGCATGCTCTCCCCTCATAGGTATTTGACTAGGATGAAGGGGAAGAAGTCAAGGACAATCCCCCAAACATTGACCATGGATCTCACGCAGTCCACTATCCTGAATGTAATGAAGATACCCCATTTTGGAAGGCACCAGGAGGTTAACATGTGCATTAATCTCCTACTATCGAGATTCCATGGAAGTTACTTGTGTCTAGAAAAACACATCACTCTCAATCTAACTTTGATCCATCAAATCACCAGATTGAGCATGCAGGGACCAAACCCACAAGAATTTTACTCAGGGAAGACTGCAGACTGCACCCTGGTGCAGAATATTAAAGATACATATGGTGATGTGGAGAAGGGGAAGTGAGGCTACAAGGTAGCCTCCATCCAGAATGGCACAGTGCGCCTTGCTTGCCAATTGATTACTGGTAAGCTAGTCCATAAGAATAGACCCACACAGGTCACATGGTTTGTTGTTGACCTCACAGGAAAATGCATGGAGGGGCTACAGATGAACTGAGAAAGTACTTAGTGAACCAGTTAGACCAAGACTTCTGCGAAGCTTAGGATCAGGGCTATGTGTTCCATTTTAGCTTACTGCTAATCCTCATTGCATTCATAGCTTGGGAGATGCTGAAAGGTGCAACCTTCCCTGGACCCTTAGCCATGAAGTTCACCTCGCTCTGGTATTCGAACGATATGGGAAAACAATGGCAATCGAATGTGGCGTTCCACACCTACTACTTACAATTAAAGATGGATATTCAGGTTGTCCCTCATATAACGCCAAACACCCTGCACAGTTTCATGCCATTTTTCAAGTTCCATGCAAACGAAAATTTTATCTACATCACTGCGTGCAGAGATGAACACAAAGAATTAATGCAGAGTTATTACAAACTCACAGAGGAGGACCTAGAAGAAATAACTAAATAATGGCCTGCAGAGCTCCTTATCCCTGTTGACCCCACAGAACTGTTCAATCCCACACTAATCGAAATCCCGATGGCCACTCGTGAAGGGAATGATACACCTGGAACTAGTAGAAGGAAGACGATAGAAGCGGTCCAACAACTGAGCAGTGCATTAGAGGAAACTATTTCAGAGTCACCTGGAGGAGGAGGTGATGACGAAGTAGACAAGGAAGAGAACAATTGAAAATAATATCAACAGAAGCAAGTCAAAGTAACACCACCAAAGAATCCCCCTAATGATGCAGATCCATCTAACAAAAGAAAGGTTTCTCCCACGAAACCCACATCACAGAAGAAGTCAAAATCTAGTAAGACCAAATTGCAGACTGTGCTCACACTCGATGACTTCGACTTCATCATCGCAGTTGTATTAGACACCTTGGAAGATATTTTGCAGGGAAATGAAGCAAGAGACCATGTATGAAAAAATTGAAGAAGAACTACGAGGGGTACAACTGGCCCTTCACTCTAGTTGTACAATGTTCATTATGCCCCTGCCATCAGAAGGAACAGAGTTGGGAGATGAGCCTACCCAACTCTGTAGACTAGCCAATGAAAAGAAAGCTTGACTTCATCATGATTGGGAAGAATTAGAACAAGCCACAGTGGCCCTAAGGCAATCACAAGAGGAAGTGATAGAGCAACGTTGAGTTGCACAGTAGGAAAATGACAACCTCCAAGAAAAGTTTGAACAAGAGAAACTGTAGATCCAGTTTGAGAAAGAATAGTTGCTCACGAAGCAGGTTGGATTAAAAGAAGCAGTCAACAGAGAACTTCACTCTGTGATGGGCTTAGAGAAAGAAGAGGAAGACCCAGTGGAGCATCAAGTAGAGCAACTTGTTGAAGCCATCCAAAATCTTGAACAAAGAATAGTAGATATAGAGCTACAAATAGTACCAAGTACTACGCACAATGTGTGAGACCAAAGAGAAGCCACTTTTTGGAGCGTGGTTGAAAGGATCAGAGCATTAGATTTGGAATGTAAACAACTTAGTATTATAAGTGCCCAGACTTATGAGTGACTTACTAAGGACCCTGAACTGAAGACACTGGAGTCACAATTCTAGGAGGAAAAGAAGAAAGTGACGACAGTACAGGTGCAGTTGAAGCTCCTGTTAATAGTTGAAAGAATGAACATATCCCAGGAACAGTGCACTGCTCAATAGTAGGTCCATACCATACAGAGAAAAGTCATGGAAGTGACTTAGAGGGTCCAACTAGTCAAGGATGAATCTTGCCAATTGTTTGAGGAGATTGAAGGTCAAGAAGAAAATATGGAACAAGTAGTCACTTCAGTAGAGAAGCGCTTAGAGGGACCTATTAACGAGGCATTTATTGAAGAGTTCACCAAGTAGGAGACCTTGGCGAAGCAGCAGGTCGAAGCAGCTTGAGCCAGGCTCGAGGATTTTGAGGTGGATCTACCCAGATTAGAGTGAATCGGGATGAGTCACAGGTGAGTGTTGGGGGCATGTTGGCCCTTGACCAAGTTTTGGAGATCCTCGGTCAGGTTTGACCTATTTTGGGACTTTGACAGGATGTCGAAGATGAAGCACAAGTCAAAGCGGAGATCATGGGATATCAACCCCTTGTTTATGGATTTTTGGGTTTTGGGCTTATGTAACGGGTATGGGGATGTCAGCCCATGGGTTTACCCATGTTTAGGTCCATTTTGTAATGTATAAACATAAAGCTAGGCGATGTAAGTAGAGAGTTAGTGAATTAAAAGGCCAATGTTCTAAGTGAAAGTGGTAGTTGTAAATGCTTTGTGCATACTGTGTGAGACTTTCAAGGCTAAGTGCAAGTGACTATAAGACACTATGTAAAGGCTTTGTGCTATAACCTAGCTCGGGGAAGGAGGATCTAGCGGAGTGCGTGCATATCTCTTGTCTTATGTGTAGTAGGATATTGTGCCTCTGTGCATGTAGATGATTGCAAGATACAAAATATATAAAATATGCAGAACAGAAATAAAATGCTAGAAATGGCAGAATGACAGTAAACTATCCAACATAATATTCACAATACACAGAAATGATATACAAAATAGCAATAGAAATAACACTTTGATTCAGAAAGAAATGTTCAAAGGCCTCTTCGAGGGGGNTGTTCTGGATGAGGAAACACGGGTGAAGATTATGATAGAAAGAACTTGGGAAATTTTAGGAAAGCCTGATATGATTCCTTCATTGGGAGGAATAAGATTATTTAGAGGAAAGATGATAACCCTATGTAGAAGACTTACCCAGACCTCTATGAGTGCTCATGGAACTTTGATAGAGGAATAATTTGAGGTTGTCAAATTTATTGAGAACAACACCCCATTTTCTATGTTACTAGGAAAAACCTGGATTGAGAAAGATCAGACCTGAAGAAAATACGAGGAAGATCTAGAAAAAAAAAATAAAAAAACTAAGGGACTTCATGGCTAAGAAAATAGCACACTTACTAGAAGAACAAGAAAACCAGTGGAAGCTACTGAGGACTAGAAATCTGGATGTCGAATTTGAAGGAACACAAGAAGATTTGAAACACTTGTATGTACAAGAGAGTAGAGCACCTACCCTAGACATAGAAGAAGTATTTCCCTTGAACCCTAGTAAATACCATCACTAGTGCAAAGTTACTATGCCAAGAGGAATATCAAGATGCAGACCACGAGGAAGAAGGCTAGAAATCTCAGCAAGAATAAAGCAAAGTTAGAGAAATTATAGGAAGTTCCAGAGAAGACTTCATTGAAGGAATGTCTCCAAAATTTGAACTTCACCCAAATATCAGAGTAGCTCAGATTGGCACTTCGCCATGGTAGAGTGATATGACTATTGGAGAAATTATAACTATTATATTGATGTTCCTGAATGGTTAGAACAACAATTATGATAAGAAACCTCACCCTTGGACCGTTGGGACTGCACTATAACGAACATAATTGCATTGATGAAGGCCTCTTGTCCATTGGAGGGATCTATTACATTGTTGTCTTATTCCATTGACTGTTGCACCAAGCACACTTTCGCTAATTGTATCCAAGGAAATAATAGAACTCATTGCTACTGTGTTGTGCTTATTGAGACTTTGCTACATGTTCTATTGCATTGAGAATTTTTTCATCGAACTGATTTATCCAATCTTGAGCGTGCATGTCGGACGAACTTAGTGTCACAAAAAAGTCTGTCGAAGAATTTCTCATCGAACTTATGGTTGAGAGGGTGATGTCCGTTGGAATTCAAGCTTCATCAATGAGGGGAGTGCAATACTCCCCATTGACTACTCATGGATCTAGACCATCCTGAGCTACAACCGAGAAAAGAACCAAGAATTGAGATGACTTGGTGAATGGAAAGTTAATCCCATCCATCCTGTCCGACTACATCCTGCCTCTGGTTGATGCAGTGAATCGTGAAAGTGTCCCCAGGGACTTCGACTATATCTTGGTTACTGCATACCTCCCAAAGGGGATATGCATAGGCAAGCCTCAACCGAATAAGATCATGACACTAAATATCAACGACTTCAACCTAGGGGATCACAAGAACTTCAGCATGCTCTCCCCTCATAGGTATTTGACTAGGATGAAGGGGAATAAGTCAAGGACAATCCCCCAAACATTGACCATGGATCTCACGCAGTCCACTATCCTGAATGTAATGAAGATACCCCATTTTGGAAGGCACCAGGAGGTTAACATGTTCATTAATCTCCTACTATCAAGCTTCCATGGAAGTTACTTGTGTCTAGAAAAACACATCACTCTCGATCTAACTTTGATCCATCAAATCACCAGATTGAGCATGAAGGGACCAAACCCACAAGAATTTTACTCAGGGAAGACTACAGACCGCACCCTGGTGCAGAATATTAAAGATACATATGGTGATGTGGAGAAGGGGAAGTGAGGCTACAAGGTAGCCTCCATCTAGAATGACACAGTGCGCCTTGCTTGCCAATTGATTACTGGTAAGCTAGTCCATAAGAACAGACCCACACAGGTCACATGGTTTGTTGTTGACCTCACAGGAAAATGCATGGAGGGGATACAGATGAACTGAGAAAGTACTTAGTGAACTAGTTAGACCAAGACTTCTGCGAAGCTTAGGATCAGGGCTATGTGTTCCATTTTAGCTTACTGCTAATCCTCATTGCATTCATAGCTTGGGAGATGATGAAAGGTGAAACCTTCCCTAGACCCTTAGCCATGACGTTCACCTCGCTCTGGTATTCGAACGATATGGGAAAACAATGGCAATCAAATGTGGTGTTCCACACCTACTACTTACAATTAAAGATGGATATTTAGGTTGTCCCTCATATAACGCCAAACACCCTGCACAGGTTCATGCCATTTTTCAAGTTCCATGCTAACGGAAATTGTATCTACATCACTGCGTGCAGAGATGAACACAAAGAAGTAATGCAGAGTTATTACAAACTCACAGAGGAGGACCTAGAAGAAATAACTAAATAATGGCCTGCAGAGATCCTTATCCCTGTTGACCCCACAGAACTGTTCAATCCCACACTAATCGGAATCCTGGTGGCCACTCGTGAAGGGAATGATACACCTGGAACTAGCAGAAGGAAGACGATAGAAGTGGTCCAACAACTGAGCAGTGCATCAGAGGAAACTATTTCAGAGTCACCTGGAGGAGGAGGTGATGACGAAGTAGACAAGGAAGAGAACAATTGAAAATAATATCAACAGAAGCAAGGCAAAGTAACACCACCACAGAATCCCCCTAATGATGCAGATCCATCTAACAAAAGAAAGGTTTCTCCCACAAAACCCACATCAGAGAAGAAGTCAAAATCTAGTAAGACCAAATTGCAGACTGTGCTCACACTCGATGACTTCGACTTCATCATCGCAGTTGTATTAGACACCTTGGAAGATATTTTGCAGGGAAATGAAGCAAGAGACCATGTATGAAAAAATTGAAGAAGAACTACGAGGGGTACAACTGGCCCTTCACTCTAGTTGTACAATGTTCATTATGCCCCTGCCATCAGAAGGAACAGAGTTGGGAGATGAGCCTACCCAACTCTGTAGACTAGCCAATGAAAAGAAAGCTTGACTTCATCATGATTGGGAAGAATTAGAACAAGCCACAGTGGCCCTAAGGCAATCACAAGAGGAAGTGATAGAGCAACGTTGAGTTGCACAGTAGGAAAATGACAACCTCCAAGAAAAGTTTGAACAAGAGAAACTGTAGATCCAGTTTGAGAAAGAATAGTTGCTCACGAAGCAGGTTGGATTAAAAGAAGCAGTCAACAGAGAACTTCACTCTGTGATGGGCTTAGAGAAAGAAGAGGAAGACCCAGTGGAGCATCAAGTAGAGCAACTTGTTGAAGCCATCCAAAATCTTGAACAAAGAATAGTAGATATAGAGCTACAAATAGTACCAAGTACTACGCACAATGTGTGAGACCAAAGAGAAGCCACTTTTTGGAGCGTGGTTGAAAGGATCAGAGCATTAGATTTGGAATGTAAACAACTTAGTATTATAAGTGCCCAGACTTATGAGTGACTTACTAAGGACCCTGAACTGAAGACACTGGAGTCACAATTCTAGGAGGAAAAGAAGAAAGTGACGACAGTACAGGTGCAGTTGAAGCTCCTGTTAATAGTTGAAAGAATGAACATATCCCAGGAACAGTGCACTGCTCAATAGTAGGTCCATACCATACAGAGAAAAGTCATGGAAGTGACTTAGAGGGTCCAACTAGTCAAGGATGAATCTTGCCAATTGTTTGAGGAGATTGAAGGTCAAGAAGAAAATATGGAACAAGTAGTCACTTCAGTAGAGAAGCGCTTAGAGGGACCTATTAACGAGGCATTTATTGAAGAGTTCACCAAGTAGGAGACCTTGGCGAAGCAGCAGGTCGAAGCAGCTTGAGCCAGGCTCGAGGATTTTGAGGTGGATCTACCCAGATTAGAGTGAATCGGGATGAGTCACAGGTGAGTGTTGGGGGCATGTTGGCCCTTGACCAAGTTTTGGAGATCCTCGGTCAGGTTTGACCTATTTTGGGACTTTGACAGGATGTCGAAGATGAAGCACAAGTCAAAGCGGAGATCATGGGATATCAACCCCTTGTTTATGGATTTTTGGGTTTTGGGCTTATGTAACGGGTATGGGGATGTCAGCCCATGGGTTTACCCATGTTTAGGTCCATTTTGTAATGTATAAACATAAAGCTAGGCGATGTAAGTAGAGAGTTAGTGAATTAAAAGGCCAATGTTCTAAGTGAAAGTGGTAGTTGTAAATGCTTTGTGCATACTGTGTGAGACTTTCAAGGCTAAGTGCAAGTGACTATAAGACACTATGTAAAGGCTTTGTGCTATAACCTAGCTCGGGGAAGGAGGATCTAGCGGAGTGCGTGCATATCTCTTGTCTTATGTGTAGTAGGATATTGTGCCTCTGTGCATGTAGATGATTGCAAGATACAAAATATATAAAATATGCAGAACAGAAATAAAATGCTAGAAATGGCAGAATGACAGTAAACTATCCAACATAATATTCACAATACACAGAAATGATATACAAAATAGCAATAGAAATAACACTTTGATTCAGAAAGAAATGTTCAAAGGCCTCTTCGAGGGGGNCCCCCTTAAAAACATCCTTGTCCTCAAGGCTTGAGATGTGGAAACTGTTGTAGAATGGTAGTTGGTTCCCAAGTGGCATCTGTTGGAGTCATATCTTTCCATTGTACTAGCACTTACTTGATGGTTCTTTGACGCAGGCAATGCTCACGCTGGTCCAAAACTACTTCTGGCTGTAGCCAAATGGATCCTTCTTCAGCTAACTCTGGAAGGTTGGTTTGAATTTGGCACCTGGTTTCAATCACCTTCTTCAAGGATGAAACATGAAAAACAGGATGTAGCTTCGACTGACTGGGCAGAGCTAACTGATATGCGACTTGTCCCACATGCTTGAGAACTGTGTAAGGCCCATAAAATTTGGGTGCTATCTTCTGACAATGCTCGGCCTTGAGGGAAGTTTGATTATATGGTTGCAGTCTCAGAAACACCTGATCCCCTTCTACAAATTGTCATTCAGAGCGACCTTGATATGCTTACTACTTCATTCTATTATGTTCCATGACCAAGTTCTCTTTAAGGGTACGAAGGATATCCTCTCGGACTATAAGTGTTTGGTCAACCGCCTGGACCTTCGAGGTACTCGGTAAGTATGAGAGAACTGAAGGTGGCTTCTGTCCATATACTACTTCAAAAGGAGTCATGCGAGTGGATGTATGGTATGTAGTGTTGTACCACCATTCGACAAGGGGTAACCATTGAGCCCACTGGTGTTGTTTTTCAGAGGCAAAGAACCTCAGATATGTTTCCAAACACTTGTTGACAACTTCCGTTTGACCATCCGTTTGGGGATGATAAGCTGAGCTGAGATGAAATTGTGTGCCTTGTAGCTTAAACAACTCTTTCCAAAAATTGCTTGTGAAAGTTGGGTCTCGATCAGAAACAATAGAGTGCGGCACGCCATGAATCTTGAAGACCTGATCCATGAAAATTTGAGCCACTGTGGATGCAGTAAATGAGTGGGGAAGAGCCCAAAAATGAGCATACTTGGAAAGGAGATCCACCTCCACCATTATGACTGATTTATTACCCGATTTGGGTAAGCCTGTAATAAATTCCATAGAGATATCCTTCCAAATAGCAGGGGGAATCAGAAGCGGTTGGAGGGTGCCTAGATATTTGACTGTTTCTCCCTTGTTGCATTGACACACCTCACATTCAGCGACAAACTTACAGATGTCCTGTTTCATACCATCCTAGAAAAAAGAACGTTTGACTCGGTCATATGTTTTGGTGAACCCTGAGTGCCCCACTGTGGGTGTAGCATGAAGCTCAGAAAGCACCATGGATTTGAGCTTGGATTGTTTACTTAAATACAAGCGGCCTTTGTATCAAAGCTCATCCTGAAGCCAAGAGTACCCTAGGGGATCTGGAGCCTTGTTCTGTAGTTGTTGGATCAGATGAGAACTTTTGGTATCTTGAAGCCATTCCTAGAGCACATCTTGGAGCCAATCGGGTACCATGAAGGAAAGAGAAAAAAGGGATCATTCATCTTCATATTTCCAGGACAGTGCATCCGCCACGACATTGTATTTACCCTTCTTGTAAATGATCNTGGTTCCAATCACCTTCTTCAAGCATGAAACATGAAAAATAGGATGTAGCTTCGACTGACTGGGCAGAGCTAACTGATATGCGACTTATCCCACATGCTTGAGAACTGTGTAAGGCCCATAAAATTTGGGTGCTAGCTTCTGACAATGCTCGGCCTTGAGGGAAGTTTGATTATATGGTTGCAGTCTCAGAAACACCTGATCCCCTTCTACAAATTTTCGTTCAGAGCGACCTTGATATTCTTACTACTTCATTCTATTATGTTCCATGACGAAGTTCTCTTTAAGGGTACGAAGGATATCCTCTCAGACTATAAGTGTTTGGTCAACCGCCTGGACCTTCGAGGTACTCGGTAAGTATGAGAGAAATGAAGGTGGCTTCTATCCATATACTACTTCAAAAGGAGTCATGCGAGTGGATGTATGGTATGTAGTGTTGTACCACCATTCGACAAGGGGTAACCATTGAGCCCACTGGTGTTGTTTTTCAGAGGCAAAGAACCTCAGATATGTTTCCAAACACTTGTTGACAACTTCCATTTGACCATCTGTTTGGGGATGATAAGCTGAGCTGAGATGAAATTGTGTGCCTTGTAGCTTAAACAACTCTTGCCAAAAATTGCTTGTGAAAGTTGGGTCTCGATCAGAAACAATAGAGTGCGGCATGACATGAATATTGAAGACCTGGTCCATGAAAATTTGAGCCACTGTGGATGCAGTAAATGAGTGGGGAAGAGCCCAAAAATGAGCATACTTGGAAAGGTGATCCACCTCCACCATTATGACTAATTTATTCCCCGATTTGGGTAATCCTGTAATAAATTCCATAGAGATATCCTTCCAAATAGCAGGGGGAATCAGAAGCGGTTGGAGGGTGCCTGGATATTTGACTATTTCTCCCTTGTTGCATTGACAGACCTCACATTCAGCGACAAACTTACGGATGTCCTGTTTCATACCATCCTAGAAAAAAGAATGTTTGACTCGGTCATATGTTTTGGTGAACCCTGCGTGCCCCACTGTGGGTGTAGCATGAAGCTCAGAAAGCACCATGGATTTGAGCTTGGATTGTTTACTTAAATACAAGTGGCCTTTGTATCGAAGATCATCCTGAAGCCAGGAGTACCCTAGGGGATTCGGAGCCTTGTTCTGTAGTTGTTGGATCAGATGCGAACTTTTGGGATCTTGAAGCCATTCCTGGAGCATATCTTGGAGCCAATCGGGTACCATGAAGGAAAGAGAAAAAAGGGATCATTCATCTTCATATTTCCAGGACAGTGCATCCGCCACGACATTGTATTTACCCTTCTTGTAAATGATCTCATAATCATATCCAAAGAGCTTGGTCACCCATTTTTGTTGTTCCTGGGAGGAAATATGTTGTTCCATAAAGTACTTGAGGCTTTGATGGTCTGTCTTAATTTGGAAGCGTTGCCCCAAGAGATAGGGATGCCACAACTCAATGACATGCAGAATCGCCAACATTTCTTTTTCATAAATGGGTTTGCCCAGATTCTTTTCAGACAGTTTCTTGCTAGTGAAGGCCAAAGGTTGACCCTCTTGCATAAGGACATCACCGATTCCTTTCCCTGAGGCATCACATTCCAACACAAAGGTCTTTGTGAAGTCGGGAAGGGGAAGAACCAGAGTGGTGCACATGGCCATCTTCAAGGTTTGAAAATCTTGAGTTGCTGCTGGAGTCCAAGTGAAAGAGTTCTTTTTTAGGAGAGTCGTGAGAGGTGTTGCAATCTTTCCGTAGTTCTTAACGAACTTGTGATAATACCCTGTGAGGCCCAAAAATCCACGCAAG
>JZKD02S0065050.1:9977-25577 GCA_000966675.3 Picea glauca
ATACCCCATGAAGTATTTACACCCCAGAAGTATGTACACTCTTCCACGCGGGGGAGTGCAGAGGGGGGGTACCCCCTCTACGGGGTCCGGGGGGCCTATCCCCCCAGCTGGGGGGCCTGGGGGCAAGCGGGCCCCCAGCGGGGGTTCGGGGGCGAAGCCCCCAGAGCTAAAATTGCCTTATAAAAGTATATTGTAATTTCATTGTAAATCTGGACTGTTCATTATAAGGTCACAGATCTAACGGTAGAGATTATGTTAGGGTTTTTTGCCCTAGAAGGCAACCCTCTTTTATGAGGGAAATGTATTGCGGCTATGGTTGATGGTGAATATTGTATTATGAGAGAGGAGATTGTGAGAGAAAGAAGAGGAAGTTACAACGGGTTTTTCTATAGGTTATATCCCTTCATTTGTTGGATAATAATAAAGGAAGGACCTGGCTATTTCTCTGGTGGACGTAGCCCACACTGGGTGAACCACGTAAATTTGTGTCTCTCTTGTATTGTGTGTCTTCTGTGTTTTGTTTATGCATTTGTTTTATTTTATTACTCCGTGGTCCTTTTTTTCTAACATGTCTTGCACACATCGGTTTGCTCAATCGACACCTGGTGATAGCCTGACTTTAGATTAATCTTACTGAAAAACTTGGCTCCCTTGCGTTGATCGAGAAGATCATCAATCTAGGGAATCAGGTATCGGTTCTTGACTGTGATCTTGTTCAGGGCTCTATAATTAATACAAATTCATCATGTCACATCCTTCTTATGTACTAAAACAATTGGGCTCCCGCAAGGTGAGGAGCTTGGTCTGATGTGGCCCTTCAGAATTAGCTCTTAGATCTGTTGTTTGATTTCTTCATTCTCGATAACATAACACATGTATACATGGTCGTTTGGAAGAGGAGCATTGGGTGTGAGATCAATGGAGTGCTTTACCTAACAATGCATAGACACCCCAATAGGTGAGGCAAATATGTCTTTGTACTCCTCTACTATTATGTCCACCTGTTGTTGTTGGGAAAAGAGACCCTGTGCTGAGGTTTTGGCGGTTGCAGTGACCTTCTGTTCACCTTCTGAGCAAACCATATAGAGGAAAAATCTCCCTGTCTGAGAGACCACCTCTCTGCACTACTTTGTAGAGATCAAAGAGACCACAGTGTTTGGAGCTGCCTCTGGTACCCTATAAAGTTGATCTCCCAAAGTAATAATGACACTATAGGGCCTAGATCCATAAACAACATGACACTTCCACAATAATGGTTGTCCTAGCAAAACATCACAAACTTAAAGGGGGACAATATCACAAAATACCTTGTCTTTGAAGTGTTTGATGTTGTAGTGCAAACAACATTGTTGGCTTATGTGGATGTCCCATCCCTGGCTGAGCCAACCGATGGTGTATGGCTGAGGATGTGGCATCATTGTTAGGTTCAACCTCTTGACAACCTCTTTAGAGATAAAGTTCTTCTTGCCGCCGCTATCAACAATGAAATGGAGTGGGATTCCCTTCACCCACACCTGTGAGTGGAAAAGGCGCTCCCCTTCTTTAGGCTCCTCTGGTTCCTCTGGCTGGACTTTTGTGGTAGTGATGGTGACATTGGGTTCTACATCAATGATCTATATTCCCTTTTCTGGTTCTGAATTAAATTATGAGTCAACATTTGACCCTAGGGATTTTGTCTCAGCCAACAAAGACTATTTGGAGCAACATTCATCAGTGTTGTGCCAAGGGATTTTGTGGAACTTGCACCATTTTCTAGTGTCCATTTTCAACTTCCCATTACCCTTCTTTGTTGGTGGATTGGGATGGTTATCCTGGAGTTGGTCATCCTTGCTATGTCCTTTCGCCTGGTATTTAAGGCCACCCTTACTATACTTTGGCTATTACGGATTTGCAGACCTGAACTGCCGCTTGTTCTGTTGCTTTAACTTTTGCTCGATTTTGACAACATATCAGTAAGTGGCTCCCAACGACGAGATGTTCAGAAACTCCTTTTCGGTTTGGATGTACATGTGCAGATCCCCATGGTATTTTAGGACCATATGTCACATAGAATCTTTGATACGTAGCTTGGTGTGCACGGTATGGAAAGTATTGGTGAACTCTGACACTATTTGGCCCCTCTCTTGGCACAATGTGGTTCATCTCATGTATTGGTCATCATAACTTCCAACAGTGTAATATTGTTCCTTGAGGGCATCAACAAAATCCGCCCAAGTTGGTCTTGGCCCAAAAATTACAGAATCTTCCTCAATATGTTGCTCACAGTAAGTCTCCCGCCAATCTCTGACATGGGGAAGGGCCTTAAGGAGCATGAAGGTGATCTTTTCACTGTTGGAAAAATTGTGGACAAAGAAATAACCCTCTAGCAGATTTAACCATTTTTCCAAAGCGTCAGTGTCTATCTAGCCTTCAAATAAAGGAATATCAAATTTAACTTGTACCTTTAAGGTAATCGCACCTCCAAAGTGTCTATTGGTTGAAGGTGTATTCGTTGTTGTCGACAACCATCAAAGGATCTGGGTGAAATTATCCATCATCTCGTTCCTCTGTCGCACAAGGGCTTCCTCTAACAACAGTTTGAAAGGATTTCATGTCCCTTCATCCCTCTTTTCTTCCACCATGGAAGGTTGCTTGGGAATGCGAGAGCAGTTGTCCTCAAGAGAAACAAGCTCGAGACCAAACTCTCTATACCCTAACCTCATCAGGGACATGCATTAAGAACAACAAGGAGCAGACAACTTTGATACCACTCATACAGATTATTTTGTAGAACGATATGAAAGAAGAAATATAATAGAGATATAACAAATAAATACACGAAAATATGTCAAGGAAAATAGTAATACAGTAAACCTCATATTCTATTAGTGATTGTCTAAAATACAAAAGACTGTAAAATGCAAAAACACACAAGCTAGCTAGAATGGTGGTAACTTATCTCTGAGAAGAGATGTGTTGGTTACACTCGTTCACAAGAAATTGAGTATAATGAGGCTCCAAAGGCCTTTTTAACATAAAATATAAATGAGAAAACCCTAAACATCCAAAAACCTAACCTCGAGAGATGAAACGACAAAAGGTTTGTAAGCTCCGATGGGTGTAGTTGATACGTCAACTTCCCGAGGACGTAAATTTTGCATACGATCTCCATTTGGGGCACTCGATACACCATTGGAAAGGTATAATCAAGGAGTACATATTCCGTTTAGCCTATAATTTTCCTTTGACTACATGTTAGACATTGTTGAGCCCAAAAAACATCGTTTAGGGCCTCAAAACGACCCCAAAAGTTTGGGACTCGAAAAACTATAAAAATTTGACAAAATGGAAACTAGTATTTGAGCCAATGGAATAGGTGGGTGGCCACCAATATCCACCTAGATCAAGCATAATTGAGAAAACCCTAAACATACAAAACCCTAACCCCAGAAGATGAAACACCAAAAGGTTTGTGGGCCTCAAGGGGGTAGTTGATACATCAACTTTTCGAGGGCGTAACTTTTGAATATGATCTTTGTTTAGGGCACTCGATAACTCGTCGGAAAGGTCTTGTTGAGAAGTACACATTCGGTTCAGCCCAGATAATGCCTTTGCTTATTCTTTGGGCGCTGGTGTGCCCAAAAAACGTTGTTTAAGGCCTCAAAATGGCCTCGGAAGTTCATGACCTGAAAACGTGTAGAAAATATAGCAAAATGGAAAAATGTGCTTCAAGATAGTGGAATAGGTGGGTGGACACTAATGTCCACTTGGATCATTCCTCCCCCCTTAGGAAGCAATGCACTCCATTGCCTCAAATTCCTCCATTAGATGGGGAAACTTATGTTGAATCCAACTCTTGGTGAGCCACTTGCCCTGCTTTGACGACCTGATAGAGTTGGATGGTCTAATAGCAGGTGTCCTTGTCTTGGTGTCCATGATCCAATCAAATATTTCATGTTCGATGCAATCAGAATTAAGTTTTGCAGGGGCCAACTGCTTGGTCGCATCCGAAGTGTCCAAGAGAGGTGGAAAATATGGTTGAAGTAGTTCCACATTAAATATCGGGTGCAAGCCAAGGAAAGGAGGAATACTTAATTCAAAATAATTCTCACCCACCATCTTGGTGATGGTGTAAATCCTGTATCAGAGTGGGCATAGCTTCTGATGGGGTCTTGTGAGACGCTGTGTATACTAGTGCAACCATACCTTATCTCCCCCTTGAAACTTGTGTGGTACTTGATGTTGATCGTGGCACTGCTTGTACTTGGCATTGGATTGTTGCACAGTATCATGAACTTGTTGTTGGATGTGTTAGATGCGCTCAACAAATTTGGCTGCCTAATCAAACTCAGTATGAGAATGGGAGGACTCTTCGTGTGCAACTGCAATGGGTAGAGCTACGTCAATGGGGGCCAATGGTTGGAACCCCAAGCACACTTGAAAAGGGTTGTGGCCAATAGAGCCATGGAGGGCTATATTATAGCTATGTTGAACATAAGGAAGACTTTCATCCCATGTGCGTGGATGTTTGGAATTGTACATCCTCATGATATGGACAATCATCTTGTTGACTACCTCTATTTTTCCTTAAGTATGTGGGTGGAACGTAGTTGACTTGGTTAGCTTGGTGTCTATCATCGACCATAGGTTGGACCAAAAAGTGCTCATGAACCTAATGTCTCAATCAGAGATAATAGGGTATGGAAGCCAAAAACGAACCCAAACATGTGTAAAGAAGGTCTTGGCGGTGGCCTCAACTGTGATGCTCTTCTTACTCGATGCCAGAACTACCATCTTATAGAATCGATCAACGACCATGAAGACACAGTCATTCCCATGATTGGTTGAAGGCAGACAAAACATGTAGTCCATGGAGATGGACTCCCAAGGTCTATCTGGAGTAGGCATAGGGGTGTATAGGCCCTATTTCTTGATGACATGCTTGGTAATGACACATGCAATGCAGGATCTGATGTACTTGCAAACATCTTGTCGAAGCTTCAGCTAATAAAAATGATTTTGGAGTACTCGCATTGTTTTCTCTACACCAAAATGTCATGCTGCCCAGCTATAATGAGCTTCCTAGATCAGCTTTGCACACTCGCTTGAAGGAACACATAGATGGCTCATATGGCATATTAATCCATCTTGGAGATGAAAGTCTGGAACTGTTTTTCCTGCACTCAATGTCTAATAAGCAGTAGAAAAGTCATAGTCATTATTGTGCAATCGTGGCCATTCATATGTCTTATGTCCACGAAAGTTGAGAACTATGGTTAGTGTTGCCACCGAGGGTCGATTGAGGCAATTTGCGAAATGGTTGGTGCTATCCTTATTATAGTTGATATTCAAGTGGAATTTTTGTAGGTATGTGGACCACTTCTGATGGCAATCATTCTGTAACTTTCCTTGTGTTTGCATGAATTGTAGAGGCCTATGATCAGTGTGGATGATAGTTTTCTTCCCCAAAATGTTATGCTTCCACTGTCGAAATGCCTGCACAATGGAGTACATCTCTTTGTCGTAGGTGGGGTATCTGTGAACATTATCAGATATATTTTCGCTGTGATAGGATACCAAATGCCTATGTTGAGTGAGGACTTCACTGATAGCATAATCTAAAGCATATGTCTCAATCTCAAATGGTTGTTGCAAGTCTGGCAGAATAAGGACTAGTGTTGAGCAAAGGTGGGATTTCAAATCCTTGAATGCTTTCTATTGGGGCACAAACCACACAAACTTGGCCTTCACTCCACCCTTGGTCACTTGGCTTAGGGCCCAAGAAATATGAGAGAACGCCAACACAAACCAACGGTAGAAGTTGGCGAAGCCCAAGAAGCTGCAGAGCTCAGTCATTATCTTTAAGGCTTACCAATTGTGGATGACTTGGATCTTGGCTGGATCCACATGTACACCCTACTCATCCACGACATAGCCCAAGTATTGGATTCTCTGCATGTCGAAGGAACATTTCTCCAAATTGGCATATAACTTGTGTTGTCATAGGGTGCCCAAGACCTTCTAAATATGCTCCAAATGTTCCTCCAATTTTTTGTCGAAGATGGGGATGTCATCCAAATATACAACCACAAAGGAGTTTGTAAATGACTATAATATATCATCCATCATATGCATGAATGTGGTCTAGGCATTAGTCAAGCCGAAAGGCCTGACCAACCACTCCAAGAGACCTTCTTTAGAATTGAAGGTCATATTCCATACATCAGTTTTCTCAATCGACACCTGGTGGTAGCCCGACTTCATATCAATCTTACTGAAAAACTTGGCTCCCTTGAGTTGATCGAGAAGATCATCAATGTGGGGAATTGGATATTGGTTCTTTATTGTGATCTTGTTCAGGGCTCTGCAATCAATCCAAAGTCGCCATGTCACATCCTTCTTCTATACCAAAACAATTGGGCTCCCACAAGGTGAGGATCTTGGTCTGAAGTGGCCCTTCAGAATTAGCTATTAGATTTGGTGTTTGATTTCTTCATTCTCTATAAGAGAACACATGTACACAGGGTCGTTAGGCATAGGAGCATTGGGTGTCAGATCAATTGAGTGCTTTACTTGACAGTGCACAAGCACCCCAACATGCGAGATGAATATGTCTCTGTATTCCTCTACTATCTTGTCCACTTCTTGTTGTTGTGTAGAGAGACCTCATGCAGAGGCTTCAATGGGTACAATGACCTTCCGTTCACCTTCTAATCGAACCATAATGAGGAAAAACCTCCCAATATGAGAGACCACCTTTCTGCATTGCTTCACGGTGATCAAAGAGACCGCAACCTTTGGGACAGCCTCTGGTACCCTATAGAGTTGATCTCCCAAAGTAATAGTGAAACTACAAGACCTAGGTTCATAAAAAACATGACACTWCSACATATATGGTTGTCCTAACAAAACATCACAAAATTCAAGGGCGAAAACATGACACAATACCTCATCTTTGAAGGGTTTGATGTCGTACTGCAGGTGACATTGTTGGCTGACGCGRATGTCTCGCCCTTGGCTGAGCCAACCGATGGTGTATGGATGAGGATGTGRCGTYGTTGTCAAGTTCAACCTCTTGAAAACCTCTGYTGAGGTCAAATTCTTTTGACTACCACTATCAACAATGAAATGGAGGGGGTCCCCTTCACCCACATATGTGAGTGGAAGAGGTGCTCCCCTTCTTCARGATCCTCTRGTTCCTTTGGTTSGACTTTTGTGGTAGCAATGGTGACATTGGGGTCTGCGTCAATGATCTACTTTCTCTTTTCGAGTTTTGAATCRGAGTCTGATTCAACATTTCACCCYGRGGMTTTCRTCTCAGCCAACAATGACTGTTTGGAACGACATTCATCAATATTGTGCCAATGGCTTTTGTGGAACTCACACCACTTTCCAATGTCCTTCTTTGACTTCCCATTACCCTTCTTTGTTGGTGAGGCTGGAAATCCTTGCTCTGTCCTTTGGCTTGGGAGTTAGGGTCACCCTTACCATACTTTGGTTGTTGTAGATTTGCAGACCCAAACTCCTGCTTGTTCTACTTCTTAAATTTCTGCTCGATTTTGACAACATACCAATATGCGACTCCCAATGATGATATGCCTAGAAACTCCATTTTGGTTTGGATGTACCTATGTAGAGCCCCACAATATTTTAGGACCAGATGTCGCTCAGAGTCTTTGATACCTATATTAGAGTGAAAGGTATGGAAGGTATTTATGAACATCGACACTGTTTGGCCACTCTCTTGGCACAATGTGGTCCATGTCGTGTACCAGTCATCATAAATTCTAACAGGGTAATATTGTTCCTTGAGGGCATCAACAAAAGTCACCCAAGTGGGTCTTGGCCCAAAAATTGTTGACTCCTCCTTAGCATGTGCCTCATAGTAAGTCTCCCACCAATCTATGACATGGGGAAGGCCCTTAAGGAGCGCGAAGGTGATTTTTCCATTGTTGGAAAAATTTTGGACTGAGAAATAACCCACTAGCAGACTTAACCATTTTTCAGCATCTATCTGGCCTTGAAATAAAGGAATATAAAAGTTAACTTGTACCTTGAAGGGTGTCTCACCTTCAAAGTGATTGTTAGTTGAAGGTGCTTCCGTTGTTTTTGGAAGTCGCCGAAGGATTTGAGCGAAATTATCCATCATATCGTTTCTCTCTCACATGAGGGATTCCTCGAGCAACAATTTGAAAGGATATCCTTCCCTATCATCCCTCTTCTATTCTTCCATGGGAGGTTGATTGGGCGTGCAAGAGAGACTGCCTTTAAGAGAAGCAAGCTCGAGACCCAACTCTCTATACCCTGACCTCGTTGGGGACATGCACTAAGAACGACAACGAGCAAACTGCTCTGATACCACTGATCCAAATTATTTTGAGAACGATATGAAGGCAGAAATATAACAAGGAAATAAATAGAGATATGCCATGGAACACTGTAATACAATGAAACTCAGATTCTATTATTGTCTGCCTAAAAATTCAAAAGACTGTAAAATGAAAAAGAACATAAGCTAGCTAGAATGGTGGTAGCTTATCTCTGAGAAGAGATGTGTCGGCTACGCTCATTCGCAAGAAGATGATTACAATAAGGCTCCAAAGGAATTTTTAACATAAAGAATAATTGAGAAAACCTTAAACATCCAAAACCCTAACCCCGAGAAATGAAACGCCAAAATGTTTGTGGGGCCTAATGGGGATAGTTGATACGTCAACTTTTCGAGAGCGTTACTTTTGCATACGATCTCCATTTGAGGCGCTCGATACCTCATCAGAAAGGTCTAGCTAAGGAGTACAAATTCCGTTCGGTCTAGACAATGCTTTTAGAGATCTTATGGGCGCTGTCATGCCCAGAAAACGCTATTTAGGGCCTCAAAATGGCCCTAGAAGTTTAGGACCTGAAAACATGTAGAAAGACTTTCAAAATGGAAAATTGTGCTTTGAGCCAGTGGAATAGGTGGGTGGCCACCGATGTCCACCTGGATCATTCTTCCCCCGTTAGGAAGCAATGGTCTCCATTGCGTCAAGTTCCTCCATCATATGGGGAAACTTATGTTGAATCTGACTTTTGGTGAGCCACTTGCCTTGATGAAGAAAATGTCTTACTTTGATGACCCGATAGAGTTCGATGGTCTATTGGTGGCTGTCCTTTGTCTCAGTGTCCATGATTTGATCAATTGTTTCATGTTCGATGTACTCAGAATTGAATTTTGTAGGGGCCAACTACTCGACCATGTCCAAAGTGTCCAGAAGATGTGGAAAATATGGTCGAAGCAGTTCCACATTAGATACTGGGTGCAAGCTAAGGAAAGGAGGAATAGTTAATTCAAAATAATTCTCACCCACCTCCTTGGTGATGGTGTAAGGCCCGTATCGGAGTAGGAATAACTTCCGATGGGGTCTTGTGAGGTGCTCTTTCTACAAGTGCAACCACACCGTATCTCCCACCTGAAACTTGTGTGGTACTCGATGTTAATCGTGGCGTTGCTTGTACTTGTCATTGGCTTTCTGCACAATATCATGAACTTGTTGTTGGATGTGTTGGATGTGCTCAAAAAATTTAGTTGCCTGATCAACCTCGGTTTGAGTATGGGCAAACTCTTCATGTGTGGCTGCAATGGGCAGAGCTACATCAATGGGGGCCAATGGTTGGAACCCTAAGCACACTTGAAAAGGGTTGTGGCCAATAGAGTTGTGGAGGGATTTTTTGTGGCTATGTTGAACATAAGGAAGGATTTCATCCCATGTGCATGGATGTTTAGAATTATACATCCTCAGGATATGAACAATCATCCTGTTGACTACCTTTGTTTTTCCATCAGTATGTGGCTAGAAGGCAACTGACTTGGTTAGCTTGGATTCCATCATTGACCATAGGCTGGACCAAAATGTGCCTAGTAACCTACTGTCTCGATCGGAGATAATAGTGCGTGGGAGACCAAAATGAACCCAAACATGTGTAAAGAAGAGCTTGGTGATGGATTCAGTTGTGATTCTCTTCTTACATGGTGCTAAAATTGCCATCTTAGAGAATTGATCAATGACCACGAAGACACAATCATTCCCATGCTTAGTTGAAGGCATACCAAAAATGTAGTCCATGGAGATGTACTCCCGAGGCCTATCTAGAGTAGGAAGAGGGGTGTATAGCCTCTTGTTTCTTGATGGTAGGCTTGGAAATGGCACAAGTAGTGCAGGGTCCGATGTACTTGAAAACATCATGTCGAAGTTTCGGAAAATAAAATTGCTTTTGTTGTACTGCCACTATTTTCTCTACACCAAAATGTCCCTTTTCCCAACGGTAATGAGCTTCCTAGATTAGCTTTGCATGCTCGCTTGAAGGAACACATAGATGACTCAGATTGCATAACAATACATCCTATAGATGAAACTCTGGAATTTTTTTTCCTGCGCTCAATGCTTGATAGGCAGTAGCAAAGTTAGAGTCAATATTGTATAATTGTGGCCATCTATATGTCTTATGTTCATAGGAGTTGAGAACTATGGTTAGTGTTGCCACCGGAAGTCAACTGAGGAAATCTACGACATGGTTGGTGCTACCCTTCTTGTACTTGATATTCAAGTGGAATTGTTGCAGGTACATGGACCACTTCTGATGGCGATCATTCTGTAACTTTCCTTATGTCTGCATGAATTGTAGAGGCAAGTGATCAGTGTGGACGATCATTTTCTTCCCCATAATGTAATGCTTCCTTTGTTGGCATGCCCACACAATAGAGTACATCTCTTTGTCGTAGGTGGGTTATCAACGAACAACATCAGATAGAGTTTCACTGTAATATGATACCGAATGCCCATGTTGAGTGAGCACTACACCGATAACATAATCTAAAACATCTGTCTCGATCTCAAATGGTTGTTGTAGGTATGGAAGAATAAGCATTGTTGTTAAGCAGAGGCAGAAAATCAAATCTTGGAATACTTTCTATTGGGGCACAAACCACACAAAATTGTCCTTCACTCGACCCTTGGTCACCTGGATTAGGGCCCAAGCAAAATGAGAGAATCCCTACACAAACTGATGGTAGAAGTTGGTGAGGCCCATGAAGTTGTGGAGCTCAGTCATTGTCTTCGGGGATGACCATTCATGGATGACTTGGATCTTAGCTGGATCCACATGTACACCCTGCCCATCCACGATGTATTCCAAATATTGGATTGTCTGCATGTCGAAGGAACATTTCTCCAAATTGGCATACAAATTGTGTTGTCGTAGGGTGCCCAAGACCTATTGAATATGGTCCAAATGTTCCTCCCAGGTTTTGTTGAAGATGAGGGTGTCATCCAAATATACAACCACAAAGTTTTTGTGAATTTCCATAATATTTCATCCATCATCCACATGAATGTGGTTGGGGCATTATTCAAGCCGAAAGGCATGACCAACCACTCAAAGAAACCTTCTTTAGACTTGAAGGTCATCTTCCACATATCAGTTTGCTCAATTGACACCTGGTAGTAGCCCGACTTCAGATCAATATTCTTGAAAAACTTGGCTCCCTTGAGTTGATCGAGAAGATCATAAATCTAGTGACCGCTGGTTGAAGGTGCTTTCGTTGTTGTCAGCAACTGCCGAAGGATCCGGGCGAAATTATCCATCATCTCGTTCCTTTATTGTGCAAGGGCTTCCCCAAGCAACAATTTGAAAGGATCTCTTGCCCCATCATCCCTCTTTTCTTCCACCATGGGAGGTTTCTTGGGCGTGTGAGAGCGGCTATCTTCAAGAGAAACAAGCTTGATACCCAACTCTCTATACCTTGACCTTGTTGGGGACATGCACTAAGAATGACAAGGAGCAGACTGCTCTGATACCACTGATCTGGATTCTTTTGAGAATGATATGAAGGCATAAATACAATAGAGATATAATAAGGAAATACACAAAGATATGGCACATAACATAGTAATACAGTGAAACTCAGATTCTATTAATGACTGTATGAAAAAACAAAAGATTGTAGAATGCAAAATCACGCAAGCTAGCTAGAATGGTGGTAGCTTATCTACGAGAAGAGATGTCTCAGCTATACTCATTCGAAAGAATTTGATTACAATGAGGCTTCAAAGGCATTTTTAACATAAAGCATAATTGAGAAAACCCTAAAGATCCAAAACCCTAACCGAGGGAGATGAAACGCCAAAAGGTTTGTGGGCCCCGATGGGGGTAGTTGAAATGTCAACTTTCCAAGGGTGTAACTTTTGCATACATATTTTTTTGGGGCACTCAATACCTCGTCGAAAAGGTCTAGCTGAGTAGTACACATTCCATTTGACCCAGGCGATGCCAATTGTTATCGTTTGGGCGTTTTCGTGCCCAGAAAACGTTGTTTTTAGGCCTCAAAATGGCCTCGGAAGTTCAGGACTTGAAAAAGTGTAGAAAATCTGCCAAAATGGAAAAATATGCTTTGAGTCAGTGGAATAGGTGGGTGGCCACTAATGTGGCCACCAATGTCCACTAGGATCATAAGTGAAGTGAAACCAAGCTTTAATGGCTTTGGTGAAGAGGGATGAACTTCAAAGGGTCCCAAAGTCTTTCCAACACATGACAAAGCTCATGGTTCAAACGATTGGCCAATATAATTTTACAAAGAGTTATACAATTTGATAGAAAGGGACCCTCTCAGTGTTATAGAGGACTCTTAGAAAAATGGGAAAATATTAGAATCTCAAAGGCAAAGTTCATTGTGAACATCCCAAAGATAAACAATGCTTTCAAGCCTATCTCACTAGGTAACAATGTATACAAAATTATTGCAAAGATCATAGCTATGAGTTTAAAGCCCACTCTTCCATAAGTTATATTTAAGGAGAAATTTATATTGGTTGGCCCCATCATTTTTTATAAAGACACAGTGGTGATGACTCTACAAACAACGAGATCCATATGATACCACCCAGATAAAGGTCGCAGGGGGCAAGATCCAAAGAATCGAGAAGAGATACCAAGTTTTGAGGAGCCACTTGAAAGAACACTACATATTCACACTAAATAACAAAGGAACAATCAACTAACAAAGAATATTTATTGCACTAGCAGTAAGGCAATNTTGAAAGGATCTCTTGCCCCATCATCCCTCTTTTCTTCCACCATGGGAGGTTTCTTGGGCGTGTGAGAGCGGCTATCTTCAAGAGAAACAAGCTTGATACCCAACTCTCTATACCCTGACCTTGTTGGGGACATGCACTAAGAATGACAAGGAGCAGACTGCTCTGATACCACTGATCTGGATTCTTTTGAGAATGATATAAAGGCATAAATACAATAGAGATATAATAAGGAAATACACAAAGATATGGCACATAACATAGTAATGCAGTGAAACTCAGATTCTATTAATGACTGTATGAAAAAACAAAAGATTGTAGAATGCAAAATCATGCAAGCTAGCTAGAATGGTGGTAGCTTATCTACGAGAAGAGATGTGTCAACTATACTCATTCGAAATAATTTGATTACAATGAGGCTTCAAAGGCATTTTTAACATAAAGCATAATTGAGAAAACCCTAAAGATCCAAAACCCTAACCGGGGGAGATGAAACGCCAAAAGGTTTGTGGGCCCCGATGGGGGTAGTTGAAATGTCAACTTTCCAAGGGCGTAACTTTTGCATACATATTTTTTTGGGGCACTCGATACCTCGTCGAAAAGGTCTAGATGAGTAGTACACATTCCATTTGACCCAGGCGATGCCAGTTGTTATCGTTTGGGCGTTTTCGTGCCCAGAAAACGTTGTTTTAAGGCCTCAAAATGGCCTCGGAAGTTCAGGACTTGAAAAAGTGTAGAAAATCTGCCAAAATGGAAAAATATGCTTTGAGTCAGTGGAATAGGTGGGTGGCCACTAATGTGGCCACCAATGTCCACTAGGATCATAAGTGAAGTGAAACCAAGCTTTAATGGCTTTGGTGAAGAGGGATGAACTTCAAAGGGTCCCAAAGTCTTTCCAACACATGACAAAGCTCATGGTTCAAACGATTGGCCAATATAATTTTACAAAGAGTTATACAATTTGATAGAAAGGGACCCTCTCAGTGTTATAGAGGACTCTTAGAAAAATGGGAAAATATTAGAATCTCAAAGGCAAAGTTCATTGTGAACATCCCAAAGATAAACAATGCTTTCAAGCCCATCTCACTAGGTAACAATGTATACAAAATTATTGCAAAGATCATAGCTATGAGTTTAAATCCCACTCTTCCATAAGTTATATTTAAGGAGAAATTTATATTGGTTGGCCCCATCATTTTTTATAAAGACACAGTGGTGATGACTCTACAAACAACGAGATCCATATGATGCCACCCAGATAAAGGTCGCAGGGGGCAAGATCCAAAGAATGGAGAAGAGATACCAAGTTTTGAGGAGCCACTTGAAAGAACACTACATATTCACACTAAATAACAAAGGAACAATCAACTAACAAAGAATATTTATTGCACTAGCAGTAAGGCAATNTGTACACATGGCGTTGTTGTATGCACTCCCATATCCCATTACAATATCATGAAATTTAAGCCTGCACATTTTCGCATTTGATCTCGCACATGTACAGGCGGATAGAGTACTTTTAATTTGATGGCATGGCTGTACATCATATTAAAATTATCTATTGTGTTCAAGGAAACACAACCTGTATGTAAATTACAAATGCAACCGTGTTCAACCCTTGCAAATCTCGTGCTAATACTCGCGCTAATATTTGATATTATGTAACAAAGAAGTTCCTCCAGCATCGAATCACCCAACAATGGTATGGTAAATGATATCTACGCGATTGAGTTGATCAGACTTCGGCCATTGTTGCGAGTGGGTTAAAATGTTCAGATTTGTACAAAGTTTGCATGCACGAATCCTGCACTCCAGCAAGGTGAATCGCAATATTTTTGGAATGATGAACCTATACATTTAAAAATCCGCGTGATAAGATCTGATACGCATTTAAAAATCCATGTGATCAAATCTGATACGCATTTAAAAATCTGTGTGAATCTGAGATCCATGTAACAAGATCTGTGCTAGATCCGTGTGAAGCTGGAGATCCGTGTTGATTAATTCGCTGTGCAATTAATCAACTTCTGCTGGAGGAAACTTAATCAATTAATCAATTAATTCTATGCCCATTGATAGTTGATAGCGCGCAAACTGTAAAAAGATCTACGAAGGAATGAGAGGGTTATTTGGTATGAATTGAATTACTGGTGCAAATTTTTGGTGTTCGTTTCAACCAATAAATAGAGATACAGATCAGCCATTTCAGATCAAACATTTCAATCAGATCGACCACTGCCAGCTTCAACAGAAGGAGATTTTCTTTGTCAAGTATAATTTCTATTATCTTGATGTGCATTATCTTATTATCTTCTCAAGTGATTTTTTTGTAACTCAAAGTCTTTTTACTTTGATGGGGGGCAAAATTGCCAGATTTTTGTAAAAGTGTAAAATTTTGAAAGTTCTTTGGATTTGACTGGAGCCAAGTACAAAGCTCAATCATTTTTTCCTTGTTTCAACGACTATATGAGGGTCAAGGCCAAGCCCCGATAGATCGTCTTTGGTGTGATGCGTTTGGTGTGTTGTTCATCTTCATATTTCTTGGCGTGATTAT
>JZKD02S0065072.1:0-11679 GCA_000966675.3 Picea glauca
TTTTTTCGTGTATGTACATGTTTGATTACTTTCCATGTTTGATTCACATTTCCATCAATGACAACACACAATCGATAATGCCAATAGAGAATCCGTTCACTCAATAACAAGGCACTAATATTTTCATTGGAGATTGTTAATTTTTCCATTGGTAAACGTGAAAATTGAGGTTTTGGAATTGTTCAAGTTGGATTTTGTTGGAATATTCACCAATACTAAAAGGGGGGTGAATCAATATAGAGCACGTTTTACCAATTTCAATCACAACATAAACTTATCAATGATTCCATTCACTTATGATTGCATTTAACATATCATAAGCATATAACCATAAACAATGCATCACATCATAACCACAGATACACAATACACCATAATTTTAATTGGAAACCCAAATGGGAGAAAATCGTAGAATGATTTGTTATATATCAAAATATTACATTTATGGGAAGAATCAACTTCCAATTTCTCCAACACGAACTGGAAGGAGCCTCCAACCCCTTATTTACATGTTCCAACCTGAAGGAAGCTACACTCCCTAGATTTTCCATCTCCAATTGGAAGGAGGCTCCAACCCCCTGATTTATATGCTCCAACTTGAAGGAATCTCCAACTCCCTGCATTATCTAGATCCAACCAAAAGGAAGATACAACCCCCTTTACTTTCCCTTTCCTTCCTCCCTGAAATATAAGTGGAGACTCAATATGCCACCTACACTATCATTGGTAATCAACCTGTCACTATATCCAACATGTCACTGTCTTTGCCACTATCACTGTCATTTCCACTGTCACTGATATACCATCATCAACCTATCATTTCCACTGATAATCACCATCAACGGGACCAGATCCACTCACATAGATCATGTGACAAGATCACCAAGAGCATCTCTCACCATATACCAAGGTATGCCTCAAATATGTGCCATAACATCATCAAGATATATATCTCAAACATGTGCAATATATATGCCAATATATCCAAGATATGTACAAACAATATGACTCAATATATTTTCCTTGAACCACGTACCAAACATATACCATACATCCAAGATGCGCCTCAAAGCATATGCTCAAATTTCCTAAACATGACTCAAACATGTATCATAACATAAATACATAACCTTCAAATTTCATATAAAAACATACCTTTGATTATGTAACATACCTGGTGCATCAGATCACATACACTCATACATTCTTCATCTTCAACAACAAGAGAATAACATCTTCATCAAACTTTACCTTAGTCTCGCAAGACTAGTTTTTGGATTAGTCACAAACCCTAAATTTCAACAAGAATAACTTCATACATGTAATGATTAAAGGTATAAAACTTGTACCCAATATTATTCTACATCTTATATGAAATCAATCCAAGTTTTACTCCTTGAATCATCCCTGAAAATGAGTTATAGCAAAAATGGAAAACCTTGTTGTATTTTTTCCTATTCTAGATAGCAAACTTGTACAGCATGTCACACACTCAATATTTGATATCTGATTCTGAAACTTGCATAAAACATACTATGGACTATACTATTTCCAATGCAATTAGTCTCCCAAAATTTGGATCCTCTTTGAAGAAGTTATGACTTTTTTTCTCAGAACACTTGTTTGACACTAGTTTCTGGACTAGTCAAAAACCCTATTTTCCACAGAGTGTATCTCCAAAAGTAAAACAACCCAAAGGATCAAATATTTACCACATGTACCTTGATATGTCTTCTCAACATCCTCCAAGTTTCACTATTGAAATAATTCTAGAAAAAAAATTATAGCGAAAATGGTAAGATGACCTTTAGATAACATACATTAGAACACATCATCACATGACTCCATATTCCCTTGGAATTTCTCCCTTATTTACTTCATATTCCCTATAAAATTCACATCATATATCCTTGGTTACCTCAAATAAAAATAACTTGAGTTTATGTGAAAAATGAACTCCTAGGTTCCTTATTTATACTAGATCTAACACCCTCTTTTTAGGGCCGACTTGACCCAAATAAAATTAATTTTATTTTTAATGATTATTCCATTGAGGTAGAATTTACCAAAAATTTCCTTAGTATTTATTTTAATATTTATTGCAATGGAGTTGACTTGTAACTTTTTGTTTGCAACAAATTGTCTTCTTTTAATTAATTTGGAGCCAATTTTTTCGTTCTTGTTACAATTGTTTAGGGCTTCAAAAGAATGAAAGAAAAAAAAATCATGAAGATTTTTCAAAGAAGGTCTTCATTTTTTTCTCTTTCCCTTCCCCTTGTCTTCATGATTTTTTTATTTTTCTTCCCCCAGTATTCATGCTTTTGTTATTTCTCTTCCCCTTTGAAATTAAGGGTAACTCCCTCTAATGATTTCTCTCCCCTTGTATTCTTTTGCAATATGTCATGTAGATCAATTTGGGGCTTCCTATGTATGCTTTCTTTCCTCTCTTTTAGTGCTTCTTGTCCATTGGTGCTTCATGTTACTATAATTTACTAACGTATATGAAAATCATTCATATTAAGGTTCCTTCATCACTTGACTTCAAGGCTTGTCATCTTCACTGAACTGAAATCAATGACATAATAATCCAATAATATTCTCTTGACAACATAATTATTCCTAATGGTTTCTCTTTTCCTTATTGTGCCTTTCATTGCTTGCCTTCCTGTGACTAGCAAGTTTCACCTGTCGATACGCTTTATTTTTGAGTCATATGATTTACAACGAGTCTGTATTCCTTTCTGTAATTCCTTATGAATTCATGATTTCATCCACTGTCATGTATATTCTTTGTTCATGTCAAGTATAGTCTTCCATACCTTCAAATAGTATCTGTCCATATGTCATAACAATTGATCATGACTCTGCTACACAACTGTACAAACTGATGACTAATCAACCACTTCATTGTTCTGAGAGATTAGTTGAATCTACTGTAACTCATCACTACATATTCCTTCTTTTCAAGATAAATTAAATATGTCTACTAGTCTGCTATGTATTTAAATCAAAATCTACAAGTTTCCATGGGGATAAAAATTTCTTCTTAATAAACCAATTTGTCACGAGACATTTTTCACCTCTGTCATCAAACCATTATGGATCTACCTTCCCAAAATCCATAAACAAACACTTCAGATTTCCTGAAAGATAGTTCTTTAATCTGTAATAGTTGTTTCTTAGACTCCCCCTCTTCAATATTCACATTGTTGGGAGTTTGCAAGACGGATGGATTAGATTAATACTTCAATATTCTCTCCATAATGATCATCATTTTGAATGTTGACATCTTCCTCTTTACCTATAGATTCATCATGATATCACACCTCTGCAAATCTTGACAGTATAATCTCTGGAAGTAATTCATTCACTTGTTCTTCATTCACCTGCTCTTCATTTACCTATTCTTTTTGTTCTTTCTTTCTTTTCCAAACCTTCTTGTACCTGATATCAATGTTTTCTTTCATGGAAGTATCCATCATGCTTCGACAATCATGAGCTATATGTCCATATTTGTGGCATTTGTAACATTCAATATTGTAGAGAGCCACATAAGCATTTCTTGCTCGAACATTTTGTCCATAAGCTATGCAATCTACAACTTTATGTTCAAAGTTATTGCAAGTAAAAAAATGAACAGAAAAGAAAATTTTATACTTGGAAGTAAATGATATTCTTTGTGATGTAGTCCTTATGAATTCATGCCTTGGTTGATCCCAATATTCTATTCTATTATTTCCTTCATAATGATTGAAGCATCTTTGAAATATGGGAATAAAAGGTCTTATTTGAGATATGTCTCTTCTACATTCATTCATCTTTGACTCTTGCTATCCATGGTTCCTTCCTTTGAGAATGTCTACATAATTCTTATCCTTCTCTTCATTCTTCTTTTTCAGTAACCTGGAACTCTTCTCTTCAACTTTCATTACTGGTTGTGTGGAGCTTCCTCTCTCTTCGACGTTCTTGTTGGGATTTCTATTTTCATCTTCTTTACATGAGGTGTCACCAATGTATCCAATACCTATTTTATTGAATGGTGACCTTTGATAGTTGATAATGTATTCTAGTACTTGAGAAATATTCAAGTTCTTGTTTATCTTGTCAACTTCAACTCTTATTAAGACAATTTCTTCTTCAAGCTTCTCACAATATTCTTCCTTCTTCAACATCTGGATATTCATCACTTCTTTCGTTCTCTTTGCTTCTTCAATTTGGGTCTTCAAGGAGATGATTTATTCTTCAAGTCTTCTTTCTTGTTGACTAAATTATACTTAAATCTTGTTTAAGTCCTCATATATTTCCTTAAGATGACTTGTCAATTTTTTTTCTCTCTTCTCTGCTTCCTTTCTTTGTGATATTATTCCAACTTCCAAAAATTGTTTCTCTTTCAACTAATCCTTGGGAGTTTCTTCAATTAGTTTGGCTTCGTCCAAATAATCTTGTAGGTTTATGATAACCTGCTTGACTTCTTTAGAACCTTTCTTCATCTTGGTCAATTATTCCTTGAGAGACTTGTTTTCCTTCCTTTCTTTTCTTAGCTCACTTAAGGCACTGATTAGTTCATCCTCAAAATACACTATGCCTACTTCACAATATTCTTCTTCTGAATATGTCTGATATGATGAGCATTTTTCTTCTCACTCTATCTATTGGAACAAATGTCGAAAATTTCTCAAGTCAGTGTCTTTCTCCAAAATTTATGTTAGTTACGCCACTTAGTTTCAGAACCTTGTCGCCTGACCTAAGCTTGTGTAACCATTTAGCCCTTGCTCCATTCTGCGCAACCTTTCTGCCACAGTAAAAACTCTAAATCTATCACCATTTTCGTTGAACTTTTCTACTGTCAAGATCTCAAAGCTTTAAGAAGTTTCCCAAAATCTCCCATTTTGGTCCTACTTCGCATTCCTTCATTGTGAAGAGTATCAATTATACAATCAAACTATAAATTTTTCCCTTTCCATATATTATTTTAAAATTATTTTATATAATTTAAAATTAATATTTTATTTTTGGAAAAAATATATTTTAATCCAAGCCCTTTGCATTGATTCCACTATCCTTCATGTCCCGATATCCAACTATCCATCGTAAAGCTACATGATAAGTCACAAGAAACACACACTAGACTCCAAGGAGAGGTTTTCAGTGGGGATCAAAGAAATGCACCAATTGTTCGAGCGTTATTTTGCATAAAGAAAGACTCATGAGGAGACCCGAAAGAGGTGTGCCACACGCCCAGAAATCGCAAGAATGGTATTACATGTAAAGTCGGGCTCTATTTCAGGGATTTGGATGATGTGGGGTTTTAAATAACCACTTCTCCATTTCCCCTAAACCCAAAATCCCGAAATTGGGATTCCAGTCATATGCATCATTCAAAGAAGTGGATTTGGACACTGGAAAGTTCTCGTTTGTTTGTTGCTCGTTTTGGTAATCGATTGGACCTTCACTTCAAATTGGTCTGTGTATATTTCTTCATGGATAGACTTACTGTCAGGAAAAGAAATCCGAGATCTAAATTACAATGATGGACAGGCTTAAGATTGGAGTATGGTTTGTAAAATGCTAAATCTAGCGCAACAAGCCATTATTTATGCTATGGTTCAAGTCACAGTCAACACACAAGCGAGATAGAAGATAATTTTCATGGATATGTGCCAACCTTATTTCAGGTTGATGCCTCCTTCAATGCCTGGTGTATACCAACATATATCTCTTTTAGTAATTTTCAGAAAGCTGACGAAGTCGATGACGATCCTTCAATAATTTATTTTCTTCCAGGGAGAGAAGAGGTTATTCTTGATGATTTTGTGAGGAATACAATTCGATTTAGCTTCTCTACAGAGGCAACATGTTCAGATGCATGTGAGAAATCGGGACTTGGAAAATGGGAATTTGATGATGACAAAAGTAATTCTATTGATAAGAGATGACTGCTCATATTGAAGGCAAATATAAATTGACATGGATCCCTACAGGAAGGTTGCCATGCAACTTACAGTCTTGAAAACACTGCGTCAAGTTCAACAATGGTATTCCTCATGGACAAATTTCTTCAAGTGACAGTGAACTGGAAGAAAACCATTGGATTCAATGAGACTCTTCTAATTGAGCCTAAGCCGCAAGAACCTACAAAACACCAGTATGACTGGGATGCTACAACAACTATAGGATTCTTACCAAGATATGGGATTGCAGGAGAATTTAAATTAAATATCGAGTGAAATCATGCAACCCTCTCTGGGCACAATTGTCATCACGAGCTCAAAATGTCACGGATTTATGGGATGCTTGGAAAGATTGATGCAAACACTGGAGACGCCCAAATAGGCTGGGATACTGATCAATTTTTTACAGATATTGGAGAAGCAACTTTAGTCATGTTGACTATCATAAAAAATGGTGGGCTTGCACCTGGTGGTTTCAACTTTGATGCGAAATTGAGGAGAGAGAGTGTGGATGTGGAAGATCTATTCATCTCTCATATATCAGGCATGGACACTCTTGCACAGGGCTTAGTTGTTGCTGGATGGAAAATTGTCAGAGCTTGTTGCAAAACGTTATGAAACCTTCAATTCAAAATTAGGAGCTCTGATTGAGGAAGAAGAGGTCAGTTTGAGGAACTTGAAAAGAAATCTCATGAATGGGGTGAACCTCCTCTATCATCAGGGAAGCAGGAACTTTCGGAGATGATTTTCTAGTCATACTTGTAATTAGAAACTGTTATTGAGGTGGCTCTAGACATTTAATAAATCCATTTTCAGAAGTGGCACACATGCGACCATATGTAGAGAGCAAATCAGAAGCAAAGGACCAACAATGGTATACTATGAAAAATAGAGACGAATAAACATTAGGCATTATTTAAAAATAGAAAGAAGTTATTATGGAATTCCACCTCAACCCTAATCCTAAATTATGTTGACTAAATTCAGTTAGCCAAAAGAACCCTAACTAATACTGAGAAAGGATAAAAAGGGTGGATGTGGGAGCTTTTCATAGGGGAAGATATGAGAGTAGTACTCCTGGGCTGTGGCTTTTGTTTTCATTTTTTAATAATACAGTGCAGTGGCATGGCTTTTCTATATCATAGATTCTTGTGATTTTGTTTGCAGAGAATGTCTTATTGCTTCGTTTTCACATCATTTCACTTGGTTTTATTTCCATTTTCTTCTCGATTTGTAACTGTGTTTGTAATGGAATTCGTTCGTTTGTTAGATGCTCTATTGCAAGACTAGTTACAGGTTGTTTCTTGCAGAGATATAAAGGTTCATAATTCATCATTTGCTAGATGCTCTATCCCAACCATCTCTTTCCACTGATTTATGCTTGGAATTCACTCATCGTTAAGTGCTCCTCGTGTATTGATATGTTTCCTCTCTATTCAACTGCCATACATTTATAAATCCTTCTCTCTGCAATCAAATTCTACCTCACCTCTGTTCCATGGATTTCCATTGCTGAGCACTCACGTTATTGGCTTGATTATTTGACTCCATGCCCAATGGACTATCTTCCCTGTCCAACCCCAAACCCAAAAACCCAAAACTTTTTGTTACCTACAGATCTGCCCACTGTTAAGCTTACTGAATATCCTATCGTGACATATAATCAAGAGATCCCTCTTGGGTTGGAAGGGTCAAATTTCAATCCAAAGTGGTTCAAGGTTATCTTGGGATTGATTTGCATGCAACCCAAATCTGGTTCCGAGCGATAACACTATCCCTGTATCTTCTTTAGCATGATCTGGCTTTGTGATATGATATGATCCCTTAGAATAGAGATTATGTAGTTTATCTCAAATCTCTTTGGCTAATGAACATCATCCCACTTTTTCTTTTAACGGATCAGGTAATCCTTCCAAGATGGAATCCGTTGCTATTTTTGTTGTTTCTTTTTAATTCCTTCTTGGATGCAGTCTTTGGTTTCTTTTAAGCGGTGTATAATGTAACAACTAATTTCCAAACTTCAAACCCATGTTTCTGTAAAAATACTTTCATCCTTATAATCCACATCTCATAGTTCTGATCATTCTGACCATCAAACATTAGTGTTCCATTAACTGTGTATTTGATCCAGATTATTTTTGAGAACGAAATGAAAGAAGAGATACTAAAATAAAATACGCATAAATATTTCTAGAAATAAAGAAATACAGTAATACACGATTTCTATTAATGAAAAAAATGTATAGAGACTGTAAAAATATAAAGTGAAAGACTCACTAGAATGGTAGCATCTTATCTCTGAGAAGACATGTGATGGCTACTCACATTCGCAAGAAGATGATTGTTACAATGAGGCTCCAAAGGCATTTTTAAACATAATTAAAATCCAAAATCTTAACCTCGGAAGATGAAAAGTCAAAAGGTTTGCGAGCCTTGATGGAGGTAGTTGATAAGTCAACTTCCCAGGGGCATAACATTTTCATACGATCTTCGTTTGGGTCACTCGATACACCGTTGGAAAGTTCTAACCGAGAAGAATGGTTTTTTACAAGCCTAGGTCAATGCTTTTGGCAATCATTTGGGCCCCAAATCCCCAAAAAACATCGTTTAGGGCCTCAAAATGGCCCCGAAAGTTTGGAACTCGAAAAAATGCCAAGATGGAATTTTTTTTTTCGAGCCCATGGAATAGGTGGGTGGCCACCGATATCCACCTAGATCAATCCTCCCTCCTTAGGAAGCAATGGTCTCCATTGCGTTGAGTTCTCGGGGGAGAGGGGAAAGCGATTGTTGAATCTGAATCTTGGTGAGCTGTTTTCCTTGCTAGAGACGTTGCACTACTCGGTTTGTGGAAGGTTGTCATGAACCTATTGTTGGCAGGGTTGACTCTGTTCAACCAGTCAGACTACCTAAGATGACTGTGTGCAGAATGAATATTTGTGTTTTGTTGCAATCTTGTTGACCTACTTCTGTTGGACAGAAGGTGCTTGGTATGAGGCTGTAGTGGTTGCATTATCCTTTTGTTCCCCTTTTGAACAAAATGTAAAGAAGCTAAATTTTGTAGTATGAGATACTACCTTATGGCATTGTTTAGGTGGAACATTATTCGAAACTACCTCTAGTATTTTGTAGAGATGATCCCCCATAGAAACAATGAAACTGCGAGGTCGAGACTCATAAAAATCATGGAGTTTCCACATATATGGCTAGCCCAAGAGAACATCACAGACATCCAGTGGGAAAACATCACATAATACCTCATCCTTGAAGGGTTGGATGCCATATGAAAATCGACATTGCTGGATGATATGAAGATCTCATCCCTGGAGAAGCCACCTAATGTTGTATGGTTGTGGGTGTGGTGTTGTCGACAATCCCAACTATTTGACGAACTATGCTGAGATGAGGTTCTTCTGGATGCTGCTATCAACAATAAAATGCAGTGGGGTCCCCTTCACCCACATATGTGAATCAAAAATGTGCTCTCCCTCTTCAGGATCTGTTGGTTCTTCTGGTTGAATTGTTGCGGTCACGAAAATAGCAGTGGGGTCTGTGTCGATGATCTATCTTTTACCATTATTTTCAGTATTGTATTATGAATAGGGGTTCATCTCCTTGTCGTTGACTTCGGCCACGAATGATTATTTGGAGCGAAATTCATCGGTGTTGTGCCTGGGGATTTTGTGAAAATCGCACAATTTTCCGGTGTCCTTCTTTGTCGCCTCGTGACCCTTATTTTCCTATGGCTTGAACTGGTTTTTGGGAGATTGTTTGTAAGGGTCATCTTTATCATACTTTGGTTGTTGTGGATTTCCATACTTGAACTCCCATTTGTTCTGGTACTTAAATTTCTGCTCGATTTTAACATCATATCGATAAGCATCACCGATTGATGAGATGTCTATGATCTAAAAATGAAGAAGACTTGAAAAAATTGAAAACTTATTGCAAGTGAAATGTTATGTGGTTAAAGAAACATGATCAGTTTGCAACACATAAATTAAGGATTACTTATGCAAAATACACATAGACAACAGCATAAACATTGAACATAAACACATATGCACAACAATTGATAAAGGAGTTCACCCCTCTTTTGGGCTACATCTCCTGGTCCAGCTTCCAATGGATCATTATTATTAATTGCTCAAAAAGTGCTCAAAAACATGTCTTACAATGCTCAAACTAACAAACTGACTGCTCCAATGGATTTCCAACGTCCCAAAACCCCTGTCTGGGCTCTTTCGGCATCTCAATCGGTCGAAAAATGAAGAAGTTAGGCCTCCTGGAAGTCTCCCTCTTCAAGCTTGTTGTCTCTGGTTCTAAAATTCGCACCCTCCTTGAACGAACCTGGCTCACATGCTCTTTTAAGCGTAAAAACCCAGCACCGGGCGCAACCACGCCAACGGTGCAAACCGTAGGACGATTAAGGGTGTGCCAGCCCCTAACCGCCTCGGCACCTGGGCGTATGGCGCGTATGACCAAAGGCTGGGAGAAAAGGTGGTTTAACCGTTTGAACTGTGCAAACCAACTCCCGCACTCCATTTCATGGGCACATGTCAATACATAACTCCACGACCGGGGGCTCCACATAATACAAACCCCGCGCATTATATAATATATGGTTATATTAAAGTTTTAAAATCCACGGGCCCTGTGTTTTGACCCGCGCACAATCATTCGGTCAATATATATATATATATGGCACGGTTATATGTGTTAATAAAAACCACGGGCCAGGGCTTAGCCCCGCCCCGACCCCCCGCCCACATTACAAACTTGCGAATTCAAATATTTCAAAACGCATATAGTTAATAAGAACCACGTTGTGGCCCAATGGTTCGGGCGGTCGTGTGAAGACGTTGGCTGTGTGGGGAGGTCCGGGGGTCGAACCCCGCGGCCTCCAATATATTTTGCATATAAGAACTTACCAATATAAAGGTGCCACGTGGCATCCCTTGATTGGGCCACGTGGCATCAAACCACCAATCATAGAACGACATGTGTCATCACATCATTCACCTCTAACAACCAACCGGATCCTGCCACGTCATTGGATGCCACACCATTGTACGGATGGTATGGCCCTGCCATGTCACCATACGGACTGTACAGACAGGTACAATCAGCATCCGAAAATTTTTCCTGTTTGGCTTGGCAGACAGATCGCGATATCTCCTCCATACGGACTCCGTTTGAGAAAGTAAATATACCGCCAGAATCAAGAAGACGAGACGGACGCAATGGCACTATTTTCGTAGCATTCCGAGCACTTTGAAAAATGAGCAAAATTTGATCCCCTGATCACACCTCCCCATTGGGAATCTTTTGGACCTCCAAAAGACTATCTCAGGCTATGTGAAGATGAGGGTATAGTTCCCTCACCCTTCCAACCTCAATCCACTTGGCCTTGCTTGGATTCGTCCCTTTAAGACCAACTCGCAAATACTCCACATTTCCTCGTTTCGAAGTTCGCATCCTCCTGTCAAGTATAGTGTCTTCCTGCAGTTCTGTTAGATACTCTGGAGAAAAATCATCTATGGAAGGAATCTGAACATGCTCTCCTTGATCATCAATCAATGGAAGCTCATACAACTTCAAATTATCAACATTAATAACTGCATACATCTGCATATATGGAGGCAAATCTAAACGAAAAGCATTGTTACCAATCTTGTCAACAATCTTGAAGGGACCATATCGAATTGGTTTCAACTTTTTACCTTCTCCT
>JZKD02S0065083.1:21880-34820 GCA_000966675.3 Picea glauca
AATTCCGGACCCCCCCCCTCCGTTAAAGATCGAACGGTCGGGGGGGTCCGAAAAAATCTGTCCACCGTATATCTGGGCGCATTCATCTGGACCGTTGATAGATGACTGGAGCATAAGTAAGGGCACGGAAAATACATGCGCCGAGGAGACTTAGGATAGTGTTTTTTCATGGGTTTTCTCCAAGGATTTTCATGTCAACACCACCAAGAGGTTAGCCAAAAGACCTTTTAAGCATCTGAAACATGGTGCAACATTTACATGAAGCTGGTTTTATTAGAATGAAGAAATAAAGCAACTAGCCTATATTCTACCCTAACTTCCTATGACAATTAACCCATATTAAACTGTTGGGTTAAGAATTTACTCTACCCTGGGGCTATCTAACCAAGATAAGACAGTCTGGCCAGATTTATTCACTAATCTAACCTAGAAACTTTGTCTAAGATTAAATTGTTTAGCCAAACTCATTCACTAATCCTATCAACATCAATTTAAAAAGAACTTGGTCATGCTTGAAAGGTATGGACCAAGTTACTATTATTGCATGGGGCTTTTATTGGAATTCTTTTATGCCCTCTTTTCTTTTTCTTTCTTTTTTCTTTTTCTTTTTCTTTTCTTTTTCTTTTTCTTTTCTTTTCTTTTTCTTTTCAAATTATTTGCAGAATGAAAAATCATTTATCAACAAAAACACTAGAGATAGATAATATCCAAGTCACCAATTGATCCTATAACTTATAGGGTGATAACAGCGCCTCCACCTGGGGATGGTACTTTCCTGTGAAGTGCCAAGAATCCTGGTTCCTGTCATTCTGAAAATTTCTTCCTAGTAGCCTTCGTTGATTGATTGGTTTTATTCTCAAGAAATGGAAGAACAGGGGTCAACGGCTTAGGGCCTTCTCTTTGGGCTTCAACCAACTGACTAATGTTATTCACTTAGAAAATGCAGGTGAAAGATAAAAATGGTATGTACAATGGTGAGTGAACACTCAAGTCTCTACTGAGTCTGTACGTAATGCTTCAACATTCTGCCATTTACAGGTCCTCCTGGCAGATCTGTCCCATCAGCATTATTCAGCAAGAAAGAGGTGTTACCTCTAAATGCTTGAATCATGAATGGTCCCTTCCACAAACTATCAAATTTACCATGCTTTCCCTTGTCTTCATTTCTGGTGTCCCATCTCAGCACCAAATCACCTATCTCAAAATCATCTTCCTTGGTTCTTTTGTCAAAAATATTTTTTATGTTTTCTTGAACTACATGAGTCTTGTTGAAAACATCTTCCCTAGACTGTTGCAAATGGATCATCTGATTGATCCTTCTCTGTGAGTCATTTGGCTCAGCTTGTACATCTTGAAGCAAATTCATCACAGGGACTCCTAAGGAAGTGGGGAAAACTGCTTCTGTGCCATAGACCAGCTAATATGGTGACATACCAATTGACCTTTTGGTGGTCAGTCTATCATCCCATAAGGAAAACACCAACTTGTTATGCCACAATTTCTTGTTTTCCTGCAATGTCTTCTTGATGATGTTTACCAGGGTTTTGTTGGAAGATTCCGCCAGCCCATTCCCCTGAGGGTAGTAAGCTATGGAATGTCCCAAACCAATGTGATATTGGTTGCAGAAATCTATGAGTTTCTTTGATCGAAAAGCAGCTACATTATCAGTTATAATATTTCTAGGACATCTGAAACAAGACAAGATATTATTTTCAAGGAATTTGATGATAACAAAATCAGTGGCTTGCCTTCTTGGTACTACTTCGATCCATTTTGTAAATTAATCTGTGGTAGTGAGAATCCACCTGTGCTGTCCTAAAGAAGGGGGATGTATTTCTCCAATGAAGTCCAATCCCCATTGCTGGAAAGGGGCCTCAACTAAGATCGGTTTCAGAGGAAGAGGGAGGAGTTTCCTTTTGCCTTCAAACAACTGACATTGATGACATGCGGTCACTGTACGATGTACATCAGTGAATAGGGTGGGCCAATAGAAACCAACTCTGAGGATTTTGTTGGCTGTGACCTTCCAGTTCAGATGTCCACCACATTCTCTTGCATGAAATTCTTGTAACACTTTGTCATCTTCATATTTCAATAAACAATTCAATAGAATACCTCCAGGATCTTTCCAATACAGATTTCCTTCTAGAATACAAAATGTCAAGGCTTTCAACTTCAAAAATCTAGCTTTAGTCTTAGTCAAACCAGGGGGAGGTTGTAAATTTTGCAAAATGAATATAAGGTCTGCGTACCATGGAGAGTTGAGAAATACCTCTCTCACGCTTGGAGTCGCCATCTTTCCCTGTTCATCTGCTGCAGCTAAAAAATTAATGTCAAGAGCATGGAAATTAAATTCAGCCATTAATTTAGCAAGGCCTTGACCTTTAATTAGTTTTGTAGGCTTAATCTCTATGTCATATTCTAAAATGACAGCAATCCATTTTCTTCTTCTTCCATCCGGATTTTCCTGGGTCAAAATGTGTTTTACCACCACATTCGGAACATATGCAATGGTGTGGGAGTGGAGAATGTAGACTCTAAAATCTTTTATAGCTTTCACCAAGGCAAAAGCTTGTTTCTCCATTATCTTGTAATTCAAAGCTGCATCTCTTAATGCTTTACTAAATAAGGCTATGGGTTGTTCATACCCTTCATTGTTCTTCTGTAGTAATACTACTGCAATGGTATGTTCAGAGGCGAAAGAAAAAAGATAAAAATCTTTTGTGAAGTCAGAACTGATTAAGACGGGGGATGTGTAAGTGCTTGTTTGACTTGTTCGAAAGATTGTCTGGATTCAATGTCCCATTTTATTTTTACATCCTTTTTTAATGTGTTTGTAATGTTTCGAAGGAGCTTAGCCAGGTTGGGTATGAATCTACGTAGAGAGTTTATTTTTCCGATAAAAGACTGTAATTCTTTGATGTTTCTTGGATGTTCTAGTTTCTGTATGGCTTCAATTCTGTTGGGGTCTATTTTGATTCCATATTTAGAGATTATATGCCCTAGCAGTTTGCCTTCCTCCAGTCCGAAAAGGCTCTTTTTGGGATTTAAAGAGATCCCAAATCTCCTGCATTTCTCAAAAACATGTCTGAGATGCCTAAGGTGCTTGTCGTCAGATTGAGAAAACACAGTCACATCGTCCAGGTAGATGATGATAAATTTGCCTAATTCTTCCACAAAAGCGATGTCCATCGCTCTTTAGAAAGTGGCTCTTGCGTTCATCAGACCAAAGGGCATTTTCACATACATGAAAGTACCCCATGGTGTGGTGAAAGCAGTTTTTTCTTGGTCATCTGGGTGAACGAGGACCTGATTATAACCTGAGAACCCGTCTAGCAAAGAGATTCTACTAGATCCGACTATCCTTTGTAAAATATGGTCCATTTTCGGCAAGGGGTAATTATCTTTCAGGGAGACCTTATTCAGATTCCAGAAATCAATATAGACCCTGATTTCTCCAAACTTATTACGTGTTGGAACCAAATTTGAGACCCATTTGGAAAACCATAACGGAACAATGATTTTGGCATCATACATCTTTTTAATTTCCTTTTCTATCAGAGGTAGTAACTTGGGATTTATCCTCCTAAGTTTCTGTCTGAATGGTTTTTGATCTTCCTTAATTGGAATCCTATGTTGTATGATGCTGGTATCATAAGCTTTCAAATCCTCATAACCCCAGGCGAACACATCTGAATATTCTTTGAATAACTCAATGTATTTGAGCTTTTGTTCTGGGGGTAAAGATTTGGACAATTTGACCATCCTGTGTTTCTCTTCAGTGCCTATATTACAATCTTCTACTTCTTGTCCACTGGCTTCAATATTCGATTTTTTGGCTATATCGTTAAAATCGAACAAGTCCTCTAAAGGAACTAAACCTCTAGGCCAAACGTTACTTTTCAAATGCAAAATATCATTTTCCATCTCATCATCTCCTAACACTCCTGAATCTATGCTATTTACACTATCATTTTCAGAACCATATCTATTTACATTTTCATTTTCATTGTCTAAATCTATATGTGTACATTCAAAGTCATTTTTACACTACAGAAAGTCCTCAATCTGATCATCATTACCAAAAACTTGCCAATACCTGATGTTGTCGGGAACAGTGGGTCGGCACTTCACTTCTACTGTGTATGGGAGAGTCGAGCGGAAAGGAATTTTGCATGTGGCTGCCGATGTAGCTAATCTTTCTGCCAAAATATTCTGTCCCCGAGGCATTACCTGCAAGTCAACTTCAGTGAAACATCTTAGGGCATCAAGAAAAACATTTCTATAAGCTCTAAGACGTGGGTGTTTCGCAACATACTCACCTTTGATCTGCTTGATTATCAACTCAGAATCACCTCTTACCATAATCTGTTTAGCACCAACCTTTTTCAAAAGTTTCATACTAAGCATCAAATCTTCATACTCGACAATATTGTTAGTGCACTAGAAATTCAATTTGTAAGAATGGTTTTCTGAGTACCTGGATCTGTGATTATGTAGCTAGACACCTACTCCAGCTCCTTCTTTGCTCACTGCTCCATCAAAATCCATGCTCCAGAAGTCTGCTGGTAATTCTTCAGTTATCACGTTTTTCTTTCTTTCTACCCCGATGATTTCTTGACCTTCGTCCGAGCCAGATGTGTCCTCCTCCAGTTGAGTAATTTGCTCACCCATGTCACTATCATTATACAGGATAAAAGAATCCAGGTCAGAATGTGCAGAGTAAAGAGGGTAATTGTGCAGTTTTTCTTGGCTACTGACCATGTAATTCATCAATGTTTCTCTGTATAGCCTTCTTTATTGCCCGAAAACTAGGATAGTGGCATAGGACATATCTAGCTGCAGGGTACCTTTCAACTTAGCTCCCTAGGACCAGGATAGAAACATTCCATACTTTGGGGGGATGTCTGCAACTACCACATCCATGACCATACTCTTTGTAGGAATCTGGACCAGGGTGATACACAGATCCTTGATCAAACCAATGCATCTAACCTTATTAGAGTCAAACGAATGTAGATCTTTATAAGGTCTGGTGACCTCTAGTCCCAGTTTCTCCATCACTGCTTTCGGCATCAGATTATGAGAAGCACCCGAATCCAGCATAGCATTATGCAGGATTAGGTCATGTATATTTAGACTGATGTAAAAAGGAGCTACATCCCCATTATTGGTTTGGCCATCCACTTCAGGTCCAAACAGATGTTCAGGTTGATCATCTGTAAGGTTCACAGTGTCGGAATGATTTGTTGATCCAATGGTTAAGGCCTTCGTGCCTATGTCAGGTTCAATGGTCAATGCTTTAATCACTTGTGAATGATAAATGTCTTTGTTCATCAACTCGAAAAGTGGAATGGGAATTTTTACTTTAGCCAATTCCCCCTCAAGACTGAAAGGTGTAGGAGTTCTGCCTTGGCTTGTCACTTCTGGTTTGTCCACTACACTCTTCTAGCCAGAAGTGCTTGGTGAATCAGTAGGTGAAACCTCGGGCTGTGACGATCTTTTCAGAATAGTAAGGTCTCTCTTCGTGGGAACTTCGACAGTACTCTTCTTAGAAATTTTTTCGGCAGATGGTTCAGAGGCCTTTTTGGTTTCGACTACCTTCTTTGTTTCAACCACCTTTTTTGGGGAACTCCCCTCCGTTTTCTTACTTTGTATATTATACTGTCGATGTACCTCCAAAATGGCATTTTCGAATGCCTGTTGTTCTGAGTCTTCAGCTTCTTCACTTACCTTTGTTTGATTAAGAAGAAAAAGTTCTTGCTCTTCTTGGGTAAGGAAAATAGCTTCATTATCATGAATGCCCATGAGATTTATATGAGTATCATCTAGTTCCTCAATTACTTCCTTTCCATCATCAACATAATTTTCCTGGAGGGGAGGCCTGACCTGTTGATCTGGGCCTCTCTTCTCTCTTTGATCTCTAGGATCTCTCTGTCTAATCTGAGGAGGGTTTTTTTTGAAGTTGGGGTTTCGAACTTGAGGAGCTGAAGGGTTTTCTCTTGGAGGATTTATTTCTGACACAGTGAGTCTCTCCATCATTCTTTCCACTTCTCTGGCCAAAGAATCCAATTTGGAATCGGAGTTTGACGTGGAAGGTTCTTCTTTAATTGTAACTCTCCTTTCTAACCTCTGTCATGCCCTTTTTGCCAAAAAATTGGCCTCCACACTTATTGCGCTTTTCTGCATGTCTTCCAGGGTGGTAGAATTTCTTTCCCTTAGTTGGTATGACATGTCAGCGTCAAAACCATCAGGGAACTTTATCAGTGCGAGGTCCTGTGGAGGTTTGATTTCGGTTGGAATTGCGTTGTATAGGTTATTGAAACGGGTGCAGTAATCTTGAACTGTCTCACCTTGATTTCTTCTGATATTTTCGTATTCTGACAGTATTTGGAGAGGGTTTTTCTTTACCTCCCATCTGTCTAGAAAAATCCTTTGAAATGCAGTAAGGTCAAGGACTGAGGCAACACGTAAACCTTTATACCACTTTTTAACTTCACCTGTCAAACTTTGAGCAAACAATCTCATTTGAACGTCAACCTCATCTACTTCTTGCAGGTCAAAATAATCGTTCATTTTATCAACATGTTGTTGGGCATTCAAGGGTCCTATCCCATCGAACTGTGGGAGTCTAGTTTGGTAGTCTTGAGGCATAGCATGAAGAGGTGCGACCAACACCAAGGGAGAATATCTAGCTACCATGATGGGTGGAGGAGGTGGGATAGTAAACTGGATGACCGGCGAGGTAGCGACTGAAGATGAGGATGAAGAGGGATTGGATAGCACCGAGGGAGTGGTGTGTTGGTTAGCAGTGGGAGATAGAACTTCAGGGGTTCGGGGTTGCAAGACGGTTGGGTCAAAAATGATTTCAGTGACAAAACTACCAGATTTGGACCTAGACAGGCTTTGTTGGGAAAGGGTGTCAAAGTGGGGGTTTTGGGAAGGAACAAGCTCTCCAGAAAAATAAAGGGATTTATGAAAGGATGTATGACTAACTGAACCTTCATCAATGGTCTTTTTCCTGAGCAACCGCTCTGGATTATCCGTTGCTATCGTGGGTTTTGGGTCTGGATGAGATCGAGTATAAACTTTCTTGGGAGCCAGATTTCTTTTCAGATTTTTTATATAGGCTTTTTAGTTTTATGAATCCAAACACAATGTGTACAAGTTCTAATCAACCTCTGAAAATTAATACTTTCTCAAATATTCAATACTTTAAGAGCAAACTTTTCTTTTAGGGAAAAGAAAATGTGAAGCTATGAATTTTAGTTATGTTCTTTTCCCCAGTACAGTCGCCACTATGTTAGCACTCGGTAAATTTCCCAGAGGTTGACAACAAAAGAAATCTACAAAGGTAACTTTATCCAACCACTTTTGAAGCTAGGATCTATCCCTTCCAACTTCAGAGAGGGATCTCTCTTATATGGTTCAAATACGTTTCAAATTTTTTAAATGTTAGGCTAGGTAAATAAATAAGTTGATTTTGTTGTCATAATGCTTGCCGAGTTGGTTGAGACAGTATACACATCCATTAGGATATGGGGTCTGCGTCTTAAAAATGAAATCTAAACCAGAAAGCAAAGAAAACCTTTCACAGGGAGAGATAATATAATCACGGGATTCTTCAATAGCATATATGATGGACAACAGAAAAGATGAGAAAGATAATTTCAATAAAGAAGCAGTTAAGAATTTCTTTAATGAAATAACCAGAAGATATAACAAAAAAATCTTTTGAGTCATAAGCAAGGTATCTGATATAAATCATGCCACTTTCATTAATTATAAAGATTAGATTTAGAAAATAGTATGATAACAAATAAAGAATAACATTCAACTTAGAGAGAACAACGTCACTAGTGAATACACACAAGAATCCTGTAAAAGTGCTTCTTTGTATTAATGGAAGTTTTCTTCAAAAATATTACAGTCTAACAACTTCAGGGTGTGAAGATCAACAACCACCAACACTTCAAAAAATGAAGCATTTATAACTTTAAATTACAAACGACCCTGTCATTAATGACTAGGACGTGCTAAATCTATTTTTAGCCTAACTAACTTAACCAATTGCATAAATCTAGGAACCTCTTGATGATGTGGTGTAACTGCATGCTGATTTCTGGGTGGGCCGTTGGTGAAGCCTCTACACGACTTCATCTGACTGGACAAATGACTGGACTGGGATAGCTCATCCACTAATCGATCAGATCACAGAGTTCCTCCCATTGAAGATGACTGGGCACGTTGACTTTGAGTAGCCTCCGATAAACTTCATCCATTTCTGTGTACTTGGCGAAGGTAGGTTTGGTGATGAAGATGTATCGAATTTCATGCTAAATACTGATGTCATACTGGAGCGCATCAAGAAACGCCTTGCCAGTAATGCTGCCTTGAATTCTCAAAAACTTCGAACTGTCCTTAGCCACGTCATCCAGTCTCTTCTTGTAGTCCAGGAGTGTCATCAGCTTGTCGTTGATTACTTTCAGACCAGGAAGACCTTTCTTCTGTAGAGCCTCAATCTTACTAAAGAATCTTTCTACCCCTAGGTCCATAACCTAAACCTTTTCTTCTAGCTGAAACATTAATCCCCTCTTGGTCAAAACTCTTTTGACTTCGAGGATGGTCTTTGTTCTGTCTTCGATTTTTAGCTCTTCCAGTTCCTCCCTAGTTTTAGAATTTAGGAACTTAATGATTTCATTATCCTGAGTTGGCATGTCTCCCAATTCTGATCTGATCTTCTCAATGGCTTGTTTTCTCCTTTGCACCAATTCATTATGCTCAAACATGATCTATATCATGGGCCATATCTCGTTCATGGACTTGGTGATGTCTATCCATACACTTTCTTTAACCTCGGCCAAAGTTTCCCCTGCCCCTGTTTGCTTCCGAAGCTGCTGCAACTCTTGTTTGAGCTGATCTGACACCTACTTTTCCTTGGAGAGGTTGATCTGAAAGGAAGATTTGAGTTCCTGAAGGTTCTCAATTTCCTTTTTAAGCCTGCTGATCTCTGTTTCCTACAGGTTCATTTTTTCCACAGACTTAGCCATGTTGGATGTCTTTTCCAGGGATGTCAATGGAGTAGCAGATGGGACTTCTGTCACTGATGTTGTACTCACTCCTGAAATTGGAATGGCACTCAATGGAATGACTTCCATTGGCTTCAGTTGCTCTTTCTCTTTCACCAATTTCTCCATTTCAGCTTCCATTTCCTTAAGTTGTGCATTCTGCTCCATGAGCAACTTGAGAATTTCATCTTTCTCTCCTTCTTTCTCTGCTATCTCCTTCGCCTGTGAATCCTTTGTGGGTGGGAGATTTAGTTTTTTCCTTAAGGCGGCTATGTCAGCATTCTTATTCTTAATCATCTCCTCTGCTGCTTTCACGTTCGAAGGATCATAACCGATCTTGAGGACCAGCTCCTCCAGAGTCTTGATCCTATTGTCCTTGGCAAAGGACGATATCTTCTCTAACTTCAGTTGTGCTTGAACATTGTTCAGGGACACCTGGAATTTGGAGGCAGAAGTGGAAGCATGTGCCAGTGTGCAAAAGACCATTTCCCCTATTTTCTTATGCAAATCCATCTGATCGGCCGGATGCACATCCTTCATCTGGAATTCGAAGGTGGCTCTTTTGTAATCAGTGATCACCTTGGGATCTGGCACCTGTGCCTGGAGGAATGCTATATGCATTCTGCCCTTCTCGGTGTCGAATGCTGACAATAGCCTATGTTGTGCAGTCGACATCTTCCAGAACTGGGCGCAAGTGTTGTTGGTCAGGGTCTGGTTCCTTTTCTTGATTAGCTCATATTTTTCAAAGATACTCAGCTTCGGCCCTACCTTTCCTGGTTGCGTGGTTGATGGAGACTCTGTAGATTTCTTTGGCAAAACTAATGTTATGATATGTTGGAGAATTTCACTGAGGGGAGGCTTGTCCACCTGGATCAGTGTAGTAGATGGGGCTTCTTTTTCTCCTGTCGGGCCGGGAGCTGAAATAGTCTTAGGCCTCTTGCTATGCAGCTGGAATTCCTCTAACGATACCTCAGTGATAGGCGGAGATAGATCTTGTCTAGCCCTTTTCTCTTTGGGAACCTGTGGTGTAGTTGTTTGAGATACAGTGGTCGGGGGATCCTATAGTTCAACTTTGACCAATGTGTTAGGCTCCCATACTGTCTAGTTTGCAAATTTTTCAACTTCAGGCCTGGAGTCGTGAACATATGGAATGTTCTTATTCTTCACTCTCATCTTAGAGATGATCCCACATGGATCGTAATGCCATGGGAAACTCATGGAGAACTTCATCTCCATCAGCAGCCTGTCTGCTTCTTCTCAAGCACCACAATTGTTGCAGATGAAGGAGTGAATCTGCCCTTTGATCCTAAGCTGTTGCTTTTTCTTCAGTGACACAAAATGTATATCATCGGAATTTATTATCTGCCTTATATATTCCAAAGAAAAAATTCAGACAGGCGGATACTTGGGAAGCTTATACGGTGCCAAATCACACCCATATACTCTAATCTTGGTGTAATCTTGGTATAAATACCAATCCCCTGTCTTTGTGTTATCCGAGAGATGCAGGATCCTCTGAACTTCATCATTTATCCAAGGCTCGGGCATGCCACTAAGTGCACTTACCACTGGGTGGTAGAATTGATCTATGAACTCCTTGAAGCTGAACTCTGAGGAGTTGCATTTGAGCAAGGAGGTCCATGCTGTCACTGCTTGGGGTCTACCATCTCCATCCATCTTCTGCATGGAAAAAATGAATTTGTCCGCTTGGAAAAAGACGAACAAGTACGCCAGTATGGATGAGTATCAGAACATGCCTTCCGTGACAAAATGCACAAACTATTCGTGAATATTGTTCTCCAGGAACGTGTTGAAATCGAACTGGGTGGTGGGATTTTCATCGTTAAAGAAGATGGATAAAAATCCCAGAATGGGCTGATCTACCCACTGGTTTGAATAGTATCCTAACAAGGCACAAAGGGATGATATGATCTGGTTTCCTTTAGTCGAGAACATGGAAGACGGATGAGGAGGATTTGTGGAGGGAAATTGAGCAGATGGGGGAAGGAAAATCTTGAATATTTGAGCTCTTTGGGGGAAGGTCATTTTCTGGTATAATTCTGTAAGAATTTCTAGGTTGAAGAGTGATGCAGAGTCGGTTTGGGGAATTTGCATCATTTGGTCGATAGATTCAGGCATAATGAGGAAGAGAATATCACCGGACAAGGAGACGACGACTCTTTGTTCGGGAATGTAGTGGGCTTGGCACTTGAGGGCGAACTCTGGAAAAGGGTGAATCTGAGGGAAGAGGTAAAGGGGTAAGTTGGACTCCTAGAGTCCGATTTCATCACTCTTGTCCAGGAAGATTTCCTTGAACCACAAATGAAGGTTTGTGAAATCAAATTCGCACTTTGTATCTGCAATTAATCAGTCTTTGTCAACCAGTGGGATCTTGTTAAGGTCGACAGGAGGTGGGAGAAACAGATTTTCCTCTCCTTCTGCTTGTTTGGACTTTGGCGCCATTACTGCAACAGTACCTGCAAGGAAAACAATGTTAGCGGGGTGGCTGCTGGTGGGGGCAACTGACTGTAATGGAGGAGGAAACGATGTAAATCTCTTTGGTGCAATAAATGGGTAAATGGTGAAAATAGGAAGGGTGAGGGTAATTTTGAGTAAACGGGGATGTCCGTTGGATGCGGGAGACAGGTCAGCTGGTTAATGGATAGGTCATCCAGTAATAAATGGCCAACGAACCACTTGAGGTGTGATATGGCAGGTGACGGTAACTGAGGGAATACGGACAGGTGATGTGGCGGGGATTGATTGGGATAAAAGTTATGGTGATAGGGCTTGCCACGAACGAATGGGGGGAAGGACTGATAGCAGTTATGGGACGTGACTATTTCGAGAAAAGGTGGATGGTGATATCCAGAGATGACGAAGGTACGTCAGATGGTAGGATATGATGGGACTTGGGGCCATTAGATCGTTTCCACATATAGAGAGGGGCCTGCCAGAGAAAAGATCCCATTCCGGACCCCCCCCCCCCATGTTAAAAGAAGAACAGTTGGGGGGGTCCGAAATACATCGTTGGTTGTTGATCTGGGCGCCTACTTCTGAGCCGTAGATCTATGCGTGTTGTTTATCACACATTCCAGACCCCCCCCCTCCATTAAAGGCAGAACGGACAGGGGGGTCCAGAATCGAACACTGATTGTATATTTGCGCGCTTGATTCTGAGCCATCCAGATGTGTGCGGGTCTTATTAGCAATTCCGGACCCTCCCCCCCCCTCCGTTAAAGATCGAATGGTCGAGGGAGTCCGAAAAAATCTGTCCACCATAGATCTGGGCACATTCATATGGATTGTTGATAGATGACCGGAGCATAAGTAAGGGCGCGGAAAATACATGCGCTGAGGAGACTTAGGATAAGTGCTTTTTCATGGGTTTTCTCCAAGGATTTTCATGTCAACACCACCAAGAGGTTAGCTAAAAGACCTTTTAAGCATCTGAAACATGGTGCAACATTTACATCAAGTTGGTTTTATTAGAATGAAGCAATAAAGAAACTAGCCTATATTCTACCCTAACTTCCTATGACAATTAACCCAGATTAAACTGTTGGGTTAAGAATTTAATCTACCCTGGAGCTATTTGACCAAGATTAGACAGTCTGGCCAGATTTATTCACTAATCTAACCTAGAAAATTTGGCTAAGATTAAAATGTTTAGCTAAACTCATTCACTAATCATATCAACATCGATTTAAAAAGAACTTGGCCATGCTTGAAAGGTATGGACCAAGTTACTATTATGGCATGGGGCTTTTATTGGAATTCTTTTATGCCCTCTTTTTTTTTCCTTTCTTTTTTCTTTTTCTTTTTCTTTTCTTTTTCTTTTTTTTTTTATTTTCTTTTCCTTTTCAAATTAT
>JZKD02S0065083.1:54572-68827 GCA_000966675.3 Picea glauca
TATATTGTATTGTAAACAATGTAACACAATGTGTATCAATATAATATATGTTGGTTTTCCCGGTTTGGGTTTCCAGGTGAAAAATCTCTGTGTAATGTTTGTATTTTCCATTGTAACTTTTCCTTTCTTTTCTTAATATCAGTTTGTAGTAGATATTGTACAAGGTTAGGATTTACAAGGTTCATCGGGTTATTGATATAATTGTAGTAGATATTCCAGAAGTGTATGGTATGTTTTTGAGTAGGGACTAGTCGGAGCAGCTACATGGTTACTTCGCAACAGATTGGTCTCACTTATGGCTTCCAGAGAACGGTAAGCCCAACAAGATCAGGGTGAATCATGAGCGTTACCTCAAGTTCACGGTAACAGACTTGAATGACCCCAATGAACCATATACACCTCCGGCTAATTCACCTGAAGTCCAAGGGATGGACACCTTCTTTGGAAATTTCATGGCTGAAGTTTCACCTATCAACAATCCACAACAGCAATCCGAGATCAAAGCATGTACGCAACCAACAAATTCTATCCAACAGTCCCATGAGAAGGATGGAAACCAAATTTGGTCTTTATATTTCGACAGTTCCAAGTCTAAAGAAGGAGCTGGTGCAGGCTACATCATTATCGATCCGACAGGTAACAAAACATTATTGGCTTGTATATTAGAATTTGAATGTACTAACAACATTGCAGAATATGCGGCTTTATTACAAGGTCTCAGAAAATCCTTGGACATGCACATTCAAAATCTGATTGTATTCGGTGACTTTGAGGTAGTGGTCAGGCAGGTGAGAAATTCTATACATTGTCTTTCCCCGCATCTCAAATGTTACCAGTCTGAGGTATGGAGTTTAATGAACAAATTTTTTGCTTTTAATATAAATTCCATCCCTAGATTAAATAACGCGAAAGCAGACCTACTAGCTAATGTTGCCTCTAAACTTCTTCCTGCAGAAGGCTTATCCCCAAATGCATTCTCCGTGGAGCTATTGTTTCGACCATCTGTTCCCGACAATATCACAAACTGGAGAGTATTTGACGATGATCAGCAGATCATTAACTTTCTGCACATGGAAGAAACCTTTCAAGGCGCTGTGATAGATGAACAAACACACGACGACAATTTGCATGAATTTACGGTAATACCTAATCCGAAATCTCCTGAGGCTCTATCGGACATGGTAAATTCCATACCCAAATCTGTTGTTAGACTAGAAAATTTTTATGATTTTGAAGATAAATTTAAAAAGAAAGCCAATTGTAAAACCAACAGTTCCTCATTGTCTTATGAAAAAGTCAATTTAGGAACTAGTGAAAATCCTCAGTGTATCAACTTAGACTTGGGATGTTCTAGACAAGAAAAATATGCTTTTGTTAAATTATTTAAAGAATTCAAGGATGTCTTTTCTTGGACTTACGAAGATCTTAAAACATTCGATCCTAATATTATACAGCATGTCATCTCGATGAAGCCCCAAACCTTACCCTTCCAACAGAAACTGAGGAAAATGCATCCTAAACTAGAACCGACCATACAAAAAGAATTGAATAAACTCCTAAGTGCTAAAATAATTTTTCCTGTTAGACACACTCAATGGGTATCCAACCTCATCCCAGTACGGAAGAAAAACGGGGAAATTCGACTTTGTGTCGATTTCCGGAACCTCAACAAAGCATCTGACAAAGATAATTATCCTAGCTCACCCATGGAACATATCCTTCAACAAGTATCTGGTTCTGAGAGGCTATCCTTATTAGATGGTTTCTCTGGATACAACCAAGTCTTGATGTCTCCGCCAGACCAATTTAAAACTACCTTTCGTACCCCGTGGGGAACTTATGCTTATCGCAAAATGCTCTTTGGATTGATTAATGCTGGTGCTACCTTTCAGAGAGCAATGGACATTGCTTTTAGAAGCTTAATCAATCACTCCGTAGTAGTCTACTTAGATGATGTGACCGTTTATTCTAAAAACAAAGACGATCATCTAGCTCACTTACGAGTCGTTCTGCTATGATGTCATAAATACAGCATCTCCTTGAACCCTAAGAAGTCCATCTTTGCAGTAGAACAAGGTAAACTACTAGGATTCATTGTGTCTAGTGATGGAATGATTATTGACCCCGAGAGGACCCAAGTCATCGCTAAACTCCCCCCACCTACCTCCAAGAAATCCATGCAGTCTTTCCTAGGCCAGATTAATTTCGTGAGAAGATTTGTCCCCAGTTTCCACGAAATGGTCAGGCCTCTCCAGAACCTGATTAAGAAAGACACCCAATATCGTTGGGGACCCACAGAAAACCAAGCTTTCAATGCTATAAAGAAGGCCATAATAGATGCTCCGTCTCTCATGAGCCCTGATTTCTCTCAAGACTTTACACACTATACTTTTGCCTCTGATTGTTCCTATGCTGTAGTCCTAACTTAGAAGAACCACAAAAACAACAAAGTACCCATCGCCTTTATGAGCTCTACTTTCAAAGGTGCTGAGCTTAACTACCCAGCGGTCGATCGACAACCCTACGCTGTCTTCAAGGAAGTTAAGCATTTCCGATCATATCTTTTGAAGTCAAGGACGAAGTTCATTGTCCCCTACCCTATCGTTAGGAACTTGTTAGTGCAAAAGGAGTTAGGAGAGAAAAGAGACAACTGGGTCACCTCCTTGCAGAAGTATGACTTAGAAATCACCCCAGCTCAGATCGTGAGAGGCCAAGGGTTGTGTAAGTTGGTAGTTGATTTAGAAACTAAACAACAAGAAGATAGTAACACGTCAGACCTAGAACAACGCGATCACAGTTTGATTTGTTGTGCACAAAATCTCGTGAGTCCTTGGTACGACGATATTAGACACTGTCTTCAACATGGATCAGCACCCCGTCACCTTGACCTTGCCAAGAGAAGAGCATTGAGACTAAAGTCCGCCTCCTTTCATCTAGTTAATGGTATACTGTTTCGTCAGAATTTTGATGGCGTACTGATGCGTTGTCTTGAAAAGGACGAAGCAGAAAGAGTCTTGCTTGAGTTGCATGCAGGAGAAGCTCGTGGTCACTTCGGTGGTGACACCACTGCTCATAAGGTTTTAAGAGTCGGTTATTACTGGCCAATGCTTTTTAGAGACGCCCATGCCATGTGCCGTAAATGTATCATTTGTTAGAAAGCATCAAGGCGATTGCATAAACCAGCCTTCCCCTTGCAACCCGTTTCAGTCGATTCTCCTTTCCAGCAATGGGGCCTTGATATCATTGGTCCTATTAACCCTCCATCCTCACAATAGCACAAGTATATTGTGACAACCACTGATTACTTTACTCGATGGTTTGAAGCCGCCGCGTTAAGAACTGTTAACACAAGTCAGGTGCTCGCTTTTCTAAACTCGAATATCATCACTTGTTTTGGTATCCCTGATTGTCTAGTCTTTGATAATGCTTCATACTTTTCTTCCCTTGAGATGAGTGAATTCGCCTTAGAAAAGGGAATAAAGCTGAAGTATTCTGCTAGTTACTATCCCCAAGGCAATGACTTAGTAGAATCAACAAACAAGAATTTGATCAAAATTATCAAGAGAACCGTGGCTGAAAATCACAAGAACTTGCACAATGCACTGCTTAATGCACTATGGGCTGATAGGGTAACACCCAAAGCCGCTATAGGTAATTATCCCTTTTTTCTCGTTTATGGCAGAGAAGCCATTCAGCCACCTCACATTCTTCTTCCTTCGCTCCAATTGTCACAAAAAGTTCAAGAAGAGGAATTCCCCCCTTTAGAAAGCTGCATTAACGCTTTGATGAAGTTAGAAGAAGTAAGAACCCAAGCTAAGCGTAAACTAGATCAACATCAAAAACTGATTAAAAGCTGATTTGATTCTAATTCTGCTTTTGATAGGAATTTTGAAGTAGGCGATCTCGTCTTGAAGTGGGACAAACCACACGAAGGAAAGGGTGAACACACTAAGTTTCAAAATTTGTGGCTTGGGCCATTTTTGATTGCTGAAAAGTTGGGTCCTAGTTCCTTTCGATTGCAGAATCTTGAAGAGCAACTTGACACCTATCCGGTAAATGGCCAAGCCCTGAAAAGATACTTCGCTTGATTACTACCCTTGTATATTATGTAAATATTTCCTTTTGTATTTAATTTTGCCTTTGTTTTCATTTTTGGTTTTGATTTGAATGATCAGTTTTGTGTGTTTTTGAAGCATATGTATGCCTGTGTACTGAGCTATTCAGAAAAAGACCATAAGAAAATCTCTTCGCTGAAATAACTTCTGAAAGGTTGTACGAACATCAATGATATATTTCTAAAAATGATATTTATGTTGGAAAATTTTGTTGTTTGAAAGAAGTTACTAATTTCAATCTCTGAGTGAAGTTTTTCATGATCATCTTTATCTTTTTACGCTGTCCCTTTTCCATAAAAGAATGACTCAAAAAGATGTCTCCCGGTCATAGCAAGTTGTTTTAGAAATAAAACATTTCTGGAGCTGAATAAAGGACAATATCAAAAATTTCTGATGAGGTCTGAAAAATATGATAAAATACCAAGATTTTTCAGCGTCACCCCGCTCAGCTATATATAAATATAATGTTAATAAGAGATGTGGGAAGTGTTTGTACACCCGCCGGGATACTGAACAGGTCCGCTGGCAGCGGGTAAATGCAAGCATGGCGCCAAGACAACTTCGCTGGGGTACTGAACAGGCCTGTTGGTAGCGAAGCAATGTCGGGTACACGAAAATATGAAAAAAAATATAAGAAACCTCTTTTGAAGTCCTTTATTCTGATCTAGAACTTCTTGACAGGATAAAGACGTCCAAGTGGGTTAAATGGAAACCCTGTCGAGGCTATGGATGCCTGTTGGCAGCAATGGCCATGCCAACAGTATCAAAGATTTTATCATTAATATCATGACTTACTGATCTTAAGACTGTTATTAGTTTGTATCTTTTAAAACATCGCTGGAAAAGATAGTAAATGATGATGTTTGTACGACTTTATGGTGGTTGTTTTTGAGTTGAATTTTTCTTTGTCGTCCTAATCTGAATTTGTTTCTTTCAACAGGGATAACTGCTTCTCCCAGTGTGTCGCCATTGTCGGCAGCCAATTCAACTTTTTTTAATTGCCTCAAAATCTGCCTACACCCATGTCTCTTGAACTTCAAATTTCTGTCGCATTTTGCAAACAGAAGACATTTTTATTTCATGCGACATTTGCAAATTGGTGTCAACTTAGTTTTCACGACTGAAAGCGTGAAAACTCCTCCATCATTATTTGGACTATCATAGTCTTTTTCTGAAGGGAACTTTACCATTGGTTTATTATGTGGCTGAAAAGACTCTTTCAAACTATGTCCATTTGCCTACTCTTACTTTGATTACGCAACTTGATTTTTGTTTAATTGATAAGGCATTGAGCATGTTAATTTATGAATTATACTTGATTTCATAAGGGTCATGGTTAATCTTGTTTTATATGATGTGATCCTTAAGCTCTTAGCTTGTCGATCTTATAAAATCATTGGTCACAATGTTATAAGACTTTGATTATATATTATGCAACAAGCACATGGTAACATATGAGTTTGATTTTATATTGAATGGCAATAGTTTGAACTTATGCGATGGCACGATTCGGTAGACATTTAACTTTGGGTTTTGATTCTATGGTTTGAATATTTACTTGGCGTATGTTTAATTTATGGGTTTGATTTTGCGTTGAACATTTATGGTTTCAGACCATAGATTGGCACATTGGTATATTATCATTCACCGTTTAAATCTTGGGATGGCCGAATATTTTGGTTTATGTTATGATTGATGGAACAAGCGTTGTACTGTGCCATTAATGTTTTGCATGGAAGTGAACTAACCCACCACCTTCGCACGTCCATATTGATTTGCCTTCCCTTTCATCGTTCCCAGCTGTTAGCCTAAACGATTTTTCTCCTGTGTGTTTATCCGAACCCTACCATGCACCCGCACCATGGCTCTGGTTGTAAGGGTCGAACCCAATGGTAGCCAAGCATTGTTGATGTTCGATGGTGCTTACAGTGACCTTGAGGAATTTGGATGGCTCCTGTTCATAGGAAAGTTTGATGGCTATAACCCTAGTGTGGCTCGGCAGTTTGCATTAACCTTTGATGGCTGCCGAGCCAAGGTCGGTGATGTGCAGTTGGAAATTGATGAGCATTTTCTCAGTTTGGCTACCGGTCTGCCTGCTGTCAGACAGAAATGGTCAAAAAATTGCAAAGTGGAAGATGTCCCATGGACATTGCTCTTCCAATCACGAAGAGTGAGCTCTTGTGACAAAGGTCTACCCGTGAATATGCTAAAGAAGTGATGGCATGACTTGCTGATGATAACTAAACAATTTATCACCTGCGAGGGCACGTATGGTTTTGTTTTCTTGTACCACCTTCGGCTACTAATGGTTTTCATGGGCTATGAGCTTAATATGCCTTACTACTTGCATAGGAGTCTATTTAAAATGTCTAAAAGGTACAAACGAAACCAGGCCGATAACAGTCTATTTCATTTTGGGTTAATTAAAATTCTTGTGGTTTGTCATTTGTGGTTATGCCGAGACTGTTGGAATGATTTTCTTATTCGAAATAATTTCGAGGACTCAAGCCCACCACAGGTTGACAAACCTGTTGTGGGCGAGAGCAAGTCAGAACCCCCTATGCCTTACAGTGCTCTGTTACCTAAACCCCTACCCGAATCACCTATTGACCTACCTAATTCTGTCACCACAGATGTGGACAATGTCAAACCCATGACTAAAAGGCCTAAGGCCGAACCTAATGCGAATTCTAAAGGTAAGAAGAACGCCCAGTTAATCTCTCGCATGGCAAGAAACAAACCGAAAACTGTTTTCAACCCTGACCCTATCATGGTGAGTGAAGATTCTGACTCAGAGGTTGAACGTTACCTGGCAAGTGAGTATCCCTATTCAGAAGGTCTGTGTGATAAACCCTCATACGATTTTGTCAAAAACCTACCACCTTGCTTGCAAAATGATCCTAATTTTCCCGGCATCAAAATGCCTTGTGAAACCCCCGGTGATTCTTCAAAACCCCCTCCTGTTATATCCGAACCAGCTGATCCACCATGTGATCAGTGTGGCTCATGGCTAGAAAGGTATTAACTTGATGTGCCAATGCTACAGTCCAGAATTCATGCTCTAGAGGATCAAGTTGCAAAGCTCGCCAGTCAAAAGGCAAAGATGCCATCCACTGATAAGAAACAACGAACAACAGGTTCGATTTTGTTTAAGAACGTGGAGTCGGCTACAACGGTCGTTAATTCAAAATTGGCATAGCTCGAGCAACCTCACTCGTATGACTATCACCTGTTTATATAATAAAATCATGAGCTCTATTTACCCCGTGGATTTTCCTTGACACATAAGCATGCATTACTGTATATAATTTTGATTTGATAAATTGAATTTCGTCATTGTTTTAAGTTTTGATTGGATCTGGCTTTGATTTGATTGATCGTGGGATAGATTTGATTGTTTCGATTTGGTTCGAACTGAATACTCTGCCGATTATTGAAGTGGTTAATATCTTTTCTAAACACAGATTGTTTCGTGTATTTCAATTTTGAACACAGTTAATGTTTCAATTTGAGATTGGTTATATTCTATACGATATGGTGGCGATAATAGTTAATTGTTATATTCCATACCATTCTATTGATGCATAACTAAATTGTGAATAGATTCAAATCATGACTGATGTATCCAACCTGTCGATTCGCATTGGACCACGTTATCAGACTCGGTTCATATTGCAACAAATATATTGTTAAATTTGATCATGCCCAGCATTGCGATTTGTTTATTTATTTGACTCAGTCACAATTCGATTTGATTGTTGCCCAATTCATGGTTATCACTGCTGTTGATGGTTATGATCATTATGTGATCCTGTTTGATTGACTATGTAAATGCTCAACGATTCAAATCTATGGTGAAGTTTGATGCTCTTATGAATGTTTGGCAATAATCGGATCAATTTTTCCTTATTGGTATTTGATTGAAACAATATGAATCGTATTTACAGCCGTAACAAATCAATTTTGATTACGTTCAGTTATGATTGTATCGATTATGATGGTGTTAAATTAAATTGTATATTATACGATATGATTCACCATTGATTTAATTTCATATGAAACAGTCCTGTTATGGTTTGACTATATTTTATGGCAAATGAAAAAACAAAGTATTTTTAGCCTGTCTTGTCTGAATCAGTTTTCGATTTGGTTTAAACCTGACTAATAAACTCATTAGAATTATAGTGATTCATTTTGGATATTTATTAAAAGAAAATTAAATTAAATTGGATTGTTTTAAAAAGATTTCATTTGATTTCTATCTGGTCCTGTGTGCTATTTTAGACTAGCTACAGAATTAGACGATTCTGTAGCTAAGTCTGTAGGATCAATTTTTTAGTGTTTTGTTATTGAAATATCTTTCTAATTTGATATTTGTGTTCTATTGTAGGTAAATTCGAAATTGCAATTGAGTTGTTGAGCAGTTAGGGGATGTTTCAAAGATTTCACTTGCATTTTATTTTCTTAGTTTAGGTGATTTTGGGATATCTCCCAGATTATGTAAAACAATTTGATATTATCCACAAGGAAGTTTTACCTTGTGAAGAGACCTATATATACTTATGATTTTTGTAATAATCATGATCCTCATTCATGGGAGAACAAGGATATGGAGTTATAATACAGAATGAAGCATAATTTGGTGTTTTGTCACAACTTTAGCTTCTCAATATATCAATATTTTGTTTTATGTTGTGTATATCAATTTGTTTATGGTTTATGACTACTTTAGCTATCTAAATCATGTGMAAATGATATAATTTTAATCATTGTTATCCATATCTTGTCTCTTCCAAATAGATAAAAGACATAACAATTGTTAATTCAGTTTGTGAATGACAGGTTTATCTTCTTCATAAATTGAATTGTTATATATAAGTTTTTTGCATAACAGTTTTCCCTTATTGCAGGAATTTATAATCATAAGATTGTTATGATTTTCTTTTATGTCTTGTTTGTCCTATAAAACACTTCAAGGAGCAGCACGACCGATCGTTTATGAGAAGCTTACAGACTAACCAGTGCAAGTTTCCCTCCTCCGACCAGCTTAGAAGTCATCATACACAGGGCAGACATGGAGCGTTTCCAGGTCAATTAGTCTTCTGCTTATTGTTTTCATTAAGTAGTTTAATTCAGATATTAGTTTAATTAGATTTATATTAGATTGTTTAATTTCAGTATTTTTACTTCTTATTCACAAAATATAGAAAATCAAAAAGAGATTCTTGGCTGTCTTAGAGCAGAAAACACATGAGTTTTGCAGGTTTTAATTAAATCTGTAGGTTGTTTATAGTGTACATTTGTGAATAAGTAATATTGCAACTGATAATTAGATAGTTGATTTGAGTTATTATAATAGTAATTAGTAGATTGTATGAAATGGTTAAAATAGTTATATTTAGTTTTAGTTTAATTTAGTAGTTTGTTTTAATTAGATTAGTGTATTAGTTAGTTTTTAGTTAATTTGTCTTATTAGTTTTAGTTAGTTTTAGTTAGTTTTATTTGTTTTAGTTAGATTAGTTTAGATTAGTTGTCTCTTTGGTTTTCTTAGGAGACCTTAGAGCGTCCAACGGAGCCGTTAAACTCGTCAGGGTGGTTCATCCCAAATGGCTTGGGTTATTTAGACAACCCCAGACCGGTTCCACTCTCTCAATTGAAGGACGAACAGTTTCGCCCGTCAACAAGACCACACTACTCGTCACTCTCAACAGTGGGTCACCCCCGAGCTGGGACTAACCTCCACCCAAGGCAAGGAATCCTAGTCTAGGCTGAGGTTACAGGGAAAATTGCACAGAATAACTGGAAGGATTCTTCCCAGGATGCCTTTTTACGCCCACTACTCATGGACTCTCATTTCCCACATGCCTGTTCTGCCCGGGAGTATACACCCTCACAAGAACAGTCCATCAGTGCTTCACCTCCCTCTCTAGGTCTCAGCAACAAGCCGAATAAGGAAGTCTTAGAGCTCCATAGCTGGTGTTGGACTCTCCCTCTGGGAGAAAACCACTTCCCAATAGACTCTCTCACCTAGAGGGAGTTGCATGCAGGCCTGATAGACTTCCTCTTCAACTGCAACCACCTCCCTCACCTGAAGAGAGTGTTACACACAGGCCAGACAACCTATTTCCTTCAACTCGATTTCCAACATAGTTGGGAAACCATGAGGCTCCACATGAACATACAATGGTCCGCAAGCCACACGCAATCAAGCATTGTGCAACCACAACAGTCCACTAGAAACACAAACACGGACTTCCCAAAACTGGTGACAGACAGATGCTACAGTGTAACAAGGCTCAACAATTACGAGACATTCAGTTTATCCCCAACCAACAATATAGGATAGACTCACGGCTCAGGTTTCAGGGATGCATGAGGGTGTAAAGAGATCCCCCGCAGAGACTTAATGGTTCAGGTAAGGATTCCATAGAACAAACAATGAAACAGAGGTCGATCATGGACACCCACGAGTTCAAATGGAGGATGGAGAATGGACTCCCCGACTCAGGTGATGGATGAAGGAATGCCCAACGAACCCACTCTGACACAACCATTCGCAGAAAATGGGAAGAAAACCCCCAACACGGCTCATTTCCTGGGTTAAATCGCATGCGCCTAGGTTGACACATGTCGCCCATGAAGCTGCATGCATTCCATCAGCATGCGTTCCTCCCCAGGAACTTAGGACAAAACATAGAATTCACATGGATTTTGGAATAATATTAAAATATTATTCCCAAGGACTTAAGCCCCTAGGCTCAACACTTAGCCTCTCTTTCCAACCTTCTAGCCCCCAATCCCTTACCCACTCTATGGAATCTTAGTCCCCCATCACTCATTCATCGTGGTCGGTCTGCACGTAGCAGTGTTTATATTTTTATTAATGATTTTTCATAATTACACATACAAAACAGGCTCGTGGCCTCAACATCCTAGGCTCTCTGGCCTAATCACCACATAATCCTCCTAGCTGATTATAACTCGGCTCACCAGCCTATCAAATATGTTTACAATTCATAATTACAACTGGGGCTCTACAAGGGAATATTACACTTAGCCACCAATGTTGAGTCAATGAAGTTTTGGGTTGCCCCACCATCAATCGGTACTGTGACACGTTGCCCCTGTACCACCCCATGGACCCTGAAGGTGTGAAATCTAGGGATACTTGATAAAGTGGCGATATCCCCTCTCTTTTCCTCCTCTTGTGGTTTCTCATCAACTAGACTATCATGCTCATTGTATTGAGCCTACCCTGCCTCCTCCTCTTCATCATTGTCTGAAAGTACCTCTATATAGTGTTACTTACCCTTTCCCATATACCAATGTCACCGTTCCCAAGGGTCTTTACAACTAAAGAAAATATTCTTTCTTCTCAACATATTATGAGTCATCTCATCCAACTTCTCCTTTCCAGTCCAGTCCTTCTGAAGGGTTTCTTATAAAAAAAAAAATTGGGGAATGAAAGGTTTGGAGAATTTTTTTTTCTTTGGGACCACATCCTTCACCTTCTATGTCCTGATGATGGAATCCTGTAGAGTCTCGGGTTTGAAATATTTCACCCAACCATGCAGTGGCTCAGATAATCCTTCTGTGAACAACATAACTAACCTCTACTCAGATATATCTATCACTGTAACTACAAGCCTCTAGAACTCTGTAATATAGAAATATGGTGTCCCAACCTGTTTGAGTTGTGCCAACTCTCTGAAATGTAACTCTGGGCCCTTTTTGTCAAACCTCTCCATCAACTTCGGTATGAAGTCTAGATAAAAGGTAATGTTAGCATGTCCCAAAGTGACTGATCTATGGTACCACCACTCATGGGCCTCTCCATCTAAATGAAAAGTAGAAAATTCAATTGTTTCTTCCTCCGTGATAGTGTTGAGTTGGAAGTATGTGTCCAACTTCCATACCCATGCTCTAGCTATGCACTTGTTGGAACCATAAAAGGAAGGAATTGATAACTTTCCAACCTTTTACATGATATCAATGTTCTGTTGACCCCTATTGAAATCTTGGGGTCTATTCATGTACTTGATAGTATAGTAGTCCTGTAGTGACATGGATTCTTGAAAATCCTCACCAAGAGCTTGATACTCCCTCTAGTAATCACTAAAATCTTCACCTTGTCCTCGTTGCTCTTGATTTCCTATTCTCTGCTCCAAGAACTGAGGAAAAACTAGTCTAGGAGTCACTGTATTGGTGGTCCTAGTGTTATTTTGTATGAAAATATTACTGTTGTTTCCTTCTGCATGATTCCCATTGTTCCCATTGGAACCCCCTGCACCATTTATATCCCCATGAATTTGATTTGATTGGGTGTTGGTAAGTAAGTGTCATGAGTTGTACCAGTTGTTGCTGCCCCCTAGCTAAATCATTTAGGATATGCATGGCACTATCCTCAGGTATCTCATTTGTGTCCCCCATGTCTCTCTCTTCCTCTTCTTCTGAACCTGAGTGAAATAAGTTTTTTGACCTTATATAAGTGATATATTATCTGTCTCCCTACCTCATGAAATAATCATGCACTCATAGGATTGCATGATTGTGGCTCTGATACCACTGTAATGTCCCTACCTATTGCTATCACAATTTTCCTTACTGTTGTAGCAATGTATGTGTATTTCAGGGTGATTACTTTCATAAAAAGCTTAGGTTGTATGTTCTATTTCATAGTTGGACAACTCAGTTTATTGTTGTTATTATGTTTTGTGATGATTGTTTGGATATGATTTTTTTCATTTGTTGTCTTAGGAGTTTTGACAAACAATTTTCAATGTTTCCAAACACTTGACAAAAGAAAAATATAGTAGAAAGAAAGTATACAAAAAATGATTCAATAAACAACAAGTAATATAGCCATTTTATTATCTTATTTAAACTTCAAAACTGGACTAGCACATGAAGAGGAAACTCACAAAAATGTCTTGAACAATAGCAGAATTGGATGACACAAAGGATGGAATAAACAAGTATCTGATGTAGCTGTAATAGCATCCAATCCTCCACAACCTCAACTTGGCCCAGTTCTGTAATAACTCACCCAACCAAAGAAAAATGACCATAATAAAAATGGACTCAGCCCACAAGAGGTATTTCAACCTCCCACATTTGAGAAATCTCCCGCACACTCACAGCTCGACCTCTGAATGGATAATGGGATCCGTCTGAAGAGAAAACGACCCAAGCTAAGTGTATCTCGACTTAGCCATCAAAGAAATATTCCTACACCAAGCTACGCATACCACAAGAGATGTAACTCATCCCCAACGTAAGGGAACTCATTCCAACTACTAGATCGCTGCCCCAACAAATGAAATCACCCACCAATAATGAATAAATCGCCCCCCAATGAAAATATTTGACCCAACAACAAGGTAATTCAGTCCTATTAAGAAAATAAGCAGCCACAAGGTAGTTCGGTCATCCACAATGAGAACTCAACCTCCTCAAGACAACTTGGCCCCCTCACAATAAAAAATCATCTACAAACAAGAAACTCCACTGCCAAAATAACAAACTCCATCACAATGAAACACAATGAAAATATATCATTGATATTCTCTCTACGACCAACTAGGGTGGATGGTCTCACTATTGAAACCAATCTTTTTCTCTAGGGTTTTCATCCCAAGATCCAAAATCCACAAGAGATCCTCAAATTCGTTTTTAGAAAATAATAGTGAACAATGAGAGAGGGCACCCTCATTCCATTTTTATTTCTTCGTTCACCCTTTTGCTGACCCTTTCACCCTTTTAATAAAGTAAAGTAACTTTATAAGCTCAAAGTCACTTAAAACACCTTTTTCACTTAATTACTCAATGTCACTTTTAAAAAAGATTGATTTCCTGCTCCGATGAGAATAAATAATTAATTAATTCCCTTTTCTTCCACTGACTATAGCCTACGGGAATCACTTAGGCTATTTGTCAATCTCCTAGAGTAATTATTTGGAAAGGGACATTACAATATCCTACTACCTCATCTCTCTTTTCTTCTTCCATAGGAGGTTGTCGCGGTCAGGAGGACAGTCTTTTAGAGGCTCATGTAGTTCAAGTCCCAACACCTTATACCCCGACCTTGTTGGGGAAATGCACATAGAAACAAATAAATAACATACTACTATGATACAACTA
>JZKD02S0065083.1:70059-95251 GCA_000966675.3 Picea glauca
TATGAGCACCAACTCATAATGAGGCTACAACCTCTGTTTTGCAAGCTGCAACTTGCTAAGAGCACCAACTCTCTGTTTTCTCTAGCACCCACTAGAAGGAAGCACCAACTCCCTGATTTCTCTAGCACCAACTCCCTGGTTTCTCTAGCACCAACTAGAAGGAAGCACCAACTACCTGAGTGTTTCCAGCACCAACTGGATAGAAGCACCAACTTCCAATCATACAGGCACCAACCTGTATAACAGAGAACAAGAGTTCTCCCTTCCACCACCCTGCCACCCTGGTTTCTCTGGCTGCAACCAGATGGAAGCTACAACTCCCTGTGTTCAATCACCCACTTGAACCTCTGAGGAAAAAATTCCTCCCTAGCACCTCCCAACCACCCTAAAATATATAGATTTTCTACTAAAACTTATTACAGTGATATAATGTTCACCAATTTCTTACCAGACTCATCACTGTTCTGCTGCATCTCGTTGCTCTGTCTGCCACACTGCCTATCTACACACATGACTTGCATTTTCTGTTCTTCTACATTTTATCCTCTGTGCGCCATATCCATTCACTGCACAGTTCCTCTTCTCTCACATTCAGCTACTGCACTCTCCTCCTTCTTTACGCATGAATCACCTTCAACAACAACAACCACCACAACTCCCACAACAACAACAACTTCATCTCTTCTCTGTACCATGTACTTATAGCTTCTGTGCACCTTGTGCATGCAATGTGTGCAATCCTTCTGCATAGACACACCACACCGATATCCTTCACCTCTCGAGTGCTCTACCTGATCATCATGGTAACTCTTCAGCTTCTCTAGCGGTTTTCCCACGCGTTCAACATCACTGGGTGTTATGTCGAGATTCCTTTTTCTCTCTGGCAGTTGAGACTCTTTGTATTCTCTGTTACAGTCGAGCTCATCCTTTTTGTTTTAGTTACAAGCTCTAACCCTCATCCAGCTATCAATTTCCTCCACAAATCGTCTTCATTTCACTAGTAGATTCCATGTAACTCTTCCTCTCCTCTGGAAATCACACAGAAGTCTCTTTGCATCCTCTAGTAGAAACCATCAATGGTTTCTAGCAGTTTCACTGTGTCGTGCAACGTTATCCCTCCGATCTTCCTCAGTTTCATTCATTTTCATCCAGAACATCCATGCCTACACAGTCTGTCTCATTTTCTTTGATACACACACCCACGACAGTTCCACTTCCCATTTCCTTAGGCAAAAGAATGACAACTGTCCGAGCAATTGAAATGAAAACTGAAATGCTAACTGATTTGCAATCATGAGTCCATTTTGCTAAAAGATTCGTAACTAAGGAGTTAGTTGTGAGACAAAACAGTAACCCTCCGATCAACACTTGATCTGACGGTTCAGATCATTCCGTGATTTCGCATATCGCAATTTCAACACTCCTGATGTTCAATGTTCTTGTCACTTACAAATCCTGATCTACGAAATTCCGATACAGAACTTTTCTGCACTTGCTCCTTCCTAAATATGACTATGGTCATAACCAAACGCCTATGCAAAAAGCACTTTCGCGATTTCTCGTTTCGTGATTTTCGACACTATGCTCCATTGACCCCAAGTCAGCAAAATTTTGATCACTTGCCACATGTCCTGTGATTCCATGGTCTAGATCTGATCTTGATTCAACGGCTACAATTGAATCATGATTTCACAATTTTGGCATTCTTGTTTCATTGGGTTCTTTGCCTCTCTATGTCACGATTCACGAAACTCCGATATGGAGTTTGATCAATGGTCCAGATCTGATCTCTATTCAATGGCTGCGATTAAATTGCAATTTCGCATATTGCAATATTGGGATTCCCGATGTTAATAAACTTTGACATCTCCAACTCTCGATCCCCGAAACTCTGACCTGGAGTTATATCAACGGTCCAGATCTGAGCTTGATTCAATGGCTGCGATTGAATCACAATTTCGCATATTGTGAAATCGGCATTCTTGTTGTATTGTTTCTTTGACATCTCCAACACGCGATCCTCGAAACTTCGACATGGTGTAAGTCTGCTGACGTCACATGTGTTAAATAACTGCCACGTGTCACCCTGATTCATGACTTACATGTGCTTGGCATGTTGAATCAATCTGACACTTGTCATTACCTAGTTGTGCCACATGTTCCTAGCTAACGTGGTTTGCTGACATGAGTCGGATCAACGGTCCAGATGTGATCTTGATTTGACGGCTCAGATTATGTCGCGATTTTGCATATCGTGAAATCAGGATTTTTGTGGATGATATTACTTGTCATATCCAACTCTCGATCCTCAAAAATTTGACAGGGAGTCGGATCAATGGTCCACATACCCCCTGAGATGGACGGTCCTTCTGCTTTCAAGATTTTGTGAGCCCTCTACTCCTTGCACTTTAAAGATTGTGCAGGTTCTCCTCGATCCAACGGTGGTCGGACCCTGCACTCAGATCTAATGCCTGAGATCTATCCTCATCTTCAGTGTGCTCTTCTTGTCTATATTCATATCTAATGGCCCTCATTCTGTCGAGAATTTTGGATGGGATCCAACGATCAGAAATGCTGCAAAAACTTTATGGGACTTCATCATGCCTGATCAACAGTTTAGATCAATCCTCGATTTGACGACTGAGGATTGTTACATTTAGACAATTGTTGCATTGCTGGTCTTCCTAAATATCACTGCACTACTGATCATCACTGCAGTACTCAAGCCATCATCGTTGTTGTACTTGCCATCAATGACAAGCATACGCTACGTGTAAAACATACCAAACATCCTCTGCACTATCTCTTTTGATCTTATCGAGGTTGCTCTGCAGTGTCTTCCCAAAATACTTCTGGTGCCCATCTGTTACATTCTTCTTGTACTCATGCCATCTTCATTGCTGTACTTGCCATCAATGACAAGCATATGCTACCTTTTAAACATTTCCAATAATATTATGTGTGTGTGAGAGGCTATATTCACTTGTGAACTCAAGGAAGCATTCTATGTACACAAGGAGAACAAAATGGTGCATGGAACCAGATTGGTTGTGTATGTTGTGGTAACCCTGTGTTCAGAGTGGTTACATGTGCAATAATGTTTACTTGCTCAACATGCTTATGCATGCAGTTGTGTAGTGTTACTTTCATTGTTATAAATAGTGTTAGAAGAAGGACATTGGAGTGGTGCGACCCAGCTTGGGGTAGTGCACATTACCTCAAGTGTATTTTTGTAGGTTATTGTTGTAATGTAGAATTTGAGCACTAGTTTTTAGAGTGGCATTGCCCAGCAATAAGATAGGGATGTTACAAAGTGGTATCTAAGAATTTAGCTTATATTTTTGTACCATGGCCTAGCCTGGGAGGCTCGGGACATTACAGTTTGGTATCATAGCTTAGTTAGATTTTAGAAGCATAGATTGGATGGGAAGCTAGGGATGTTACAGTTTGGTATCAGAGCCATTGGTTCAACACTGGACTTGCATGGGCCAGAGATCAACATGAAATTTTAGTGCGCGCTAAGTATTGGTGCCACACAGTGCAAAGTTAATTATGAACATAAAAATACAGGTGCACGGTGTAGATTTGTGATGCACACAAAATATTGATGCACGATTGTGCACACTAGAATTTGGGATATTAAAATTATCCAAGAATTCATAACAAAAGGATTATGAAATAATGGTGCATAGTTTCATGAAGTCGTTGCATGAATTCGTCTAACAAATTTTATTACCGACACATTTTATAGAATTAACAACGATTAGAACATGATAGAATCAACGTAGAAAGTCAAAAAGCATGGAAAAGGCGTAGAGAACTTACATCCACAATGATGAATTCAGGGATTTGTATGTCGGTTTGGTTGTTGATGGTACAAAATCCAAGGAAGAGAAAATAAAGTTGGTAGAAACAGTGAAGGGATTGCAAAAAGATGTCCTAATCTATAAAGTTGATAATGAGAGATTTGTGAAAGACAAGGAGAAACAAGATTGCTTCAACATCAAGTTGATGCAAAGATTGGATAGAATTGAGAAGAATATAGATAAGGATAACGATTCAATAAAATCAAGGAGACACGAGTCTCATGGTGAAAGAAGAGAAACACAAAGTGTTGATAAGAAACATCAGCATTCATTTAGGAAAGTGCATAGTAGCTCAAGTCCATCTCCTATCAGGAAGCATAAGAGGAGCTTTGGGGTGTATGAGTTATAGGGAGAAATGAATAATATCAAGCCTCCTACCTTCGATGGTGAGCATAAGAAGGGTGAATATGCAAAGGCCTGATTGATGGGTATGAGGAAGTACTTCTAGCTACATAGTTACTCTATGTAGGAAGAAAGGATAGTTTCCATCTATCAACTTAAAGGAAAAGAATAAATGTGGTGGGATCAGTTCGTGCAAGTGCAACACATTGATGAGAATAAGGTTACTTGGAGGGAGTTTAAAAGGTATTTTCAAAAGAAATACTTAACCAAGAGATATTATGACAAGAAAATGGATTTCTTTGAACTCAAGCTTGGAAGTATGACAATAGATGAGTATGAAAAACGATTCTTGGAACTGTTGAAATATGTCACATTCATCAAGGATGAGCAAGTTAAAATTCAAAGGTACCTAAGTGGGATTCCCTCATTTATTAGTGACAAGATAAAATATGTTGACCCCAAGACATTGGAGGAAACCATAAGGCATGTTGAATTTTTTTATGATCAACAAAATGGAAGACTAACTTTCCAAAATGCTTGGGAAGACAAGAAGAAAAACATGATGGAACAAAGAAAGAAGGGAACTAAACCACTATTTTTTAGGAATACTGCACAAGGAAAACCAACTCCCAAGGAGCCCATAATGACTGAGACAGTGGAGAAAGACCAAGGAAGCAACCTATTCAATGTTTGGGTTGTGGCGGAGATCATATGTATAGATATTCCCCTCAAAGAGGTGAGAAAGTGAGAAATGCACATAGTGTGAACCAAGATGTGATAATTGAAGACATGGGAAAACATGTACCAAGGATCTACGTAGCACTGGATAACAATCATGTTGAGTTTCATTTGCACGTGATTGAAGTGGAAGGTAAGATAAAAAACCAACCCATTGCTATTTTAATTGATTCAAGAGCTAGTCATAGATATCTCGATCCTAAGATGGTGGAAATATTCCAATTGTCGAGAAACAAGCTTGGAAAATGTTGGTTGGTGCAACTAGATACAAGTGCAAAAAGAAAGGTTAATGAGATGGCCAAGGCATGTCCAATGGAAATGAATGGATTGTGCACAAAGTTGATTTAAATATCACACCTTTGGGATCATATGATTTCCTCATTGGTATGGATTGGTTGGACCAACATCATGTTTTTCTAGATTGTTACAACAAGTCTTTTACTTTCTTGGATGAGTAAGGAAACTTAAGAACAATTCAAGGCATTCCAAGAGTTGTAACTATCAGAGAAGTTTAATCCTTGCAATTGAAGAAAAGCTACATGAAAGCATGTCAAGTATTTGTAGCACACATGGAGGATACACCTAAGGATAAAGTGCCAAGTATTGAATATTGCGCAATACTGAAATAATTTGAAGATGTCTTTAAGGAGATGTCGGGGTTGACTCTAAGAAGAGATATTGATTTTACTATAAATCTGATGATTGGAGCAGCTTTTGTATCCAAGACTCCTTATAGGATGAGTATGCCAGAGTTGAAGGAATTACAGGTACAACTTGAAGAGATTATGAAGAAGGCGTATATATTGTAGCATCCCCAACCACTGACTGGGCTATGCCACTTAAATTTTTGAAATATGATACCATTTTAATTTATAAAAATACTTTGCAAATGCACATATTCATACAAAATATTATCAGAAATATACATGCAACTTACACAGGAAAAACTGATGAAAATAATTTCATAAATATTAACCAAGCACATGATTAACACACATTTGACACTTGTATTTCATATAAGAAAACCAACTGTGTGAAAACCTTCCATGCTCCTCCTATCCTTAGACCACACTGCTAATAACTCTCAGCAATGGGTCACCCCCAAGTTGGAGCTAAAATTCCACTTGGGTAAAGGATTAATATCCAAGCTAAGGTATCTCAAACATCAAGAAACTCGGTCATAGGTGCCAACTCAAACTAATAGCCTATAGTCCCTCAATCCCCACATGCATGTCCCACCCCAGGAAGTGTTCCCCCTCTCTTCTCAACAGTCCCTCGACTCCCCACTTCCTTTTTGGGGCTTAAGCAACAGATCAAACAAGAAGTCTCAGAGCCATGTAGCTATAGTTTGGCACCTTAGGAAAACAATTCTCAGCTATTCTCTCACCTAGAGAGAATTATCATGGGCCTGATAACCCACCTCTTCAATATCCTACGGGCTTGACAACCCGCTTCTTCAATCCAGCTCCCAAGCTAACCAGGGTATAGCTATAGGTGACAATAACAATAGGGTACGGATGACAATTGAGTGAGTGAGGGAAAAATGATGATAGAATGATAGGAAGATGATCTAAGTCCAAACTATATTCATGCATGTTCCCAACTTGATACTTTTCATGTTGAGAATTACCTTGGGCTCACTTGACTCCCACTTGTCCCAATACTTTGTACTTGAGACAAAATAAATATCCCTACTTTATAATTTAAGGAATATTAATATAATATTCCTTTTTGTTTAATCCCCCATAGCTTAGCCCCTTATCCTTAACATTTTCCCCCCTTTCCCTATCTAGTGGATTTTATCCCCACGTACTCTTTTACATGGTTGGTCAGCTATAGTGATTTGTTTTGATTAATATTTATGTTTGATTAAATTTACAATACAGGTGTACTGTCCTTTTTTCATCCAGGCTCACCAACCTCAAAACACAAACATATATACAAAGTCTCTCTAGACTCAAGATTGCACACTTAAGCTGCTGTATGTGGAACTCAGAATGGTGTGCACCCTTCCTTTAGTGCACAGTCCTCCCACACTTACATAGTTGTGTGATTTATTAAATGTGTGCATGGTATGGGGTCTGCACACTAACTGAATGTGCGCATAACTGAACCAAAGGCCTTGTACCATTAACTCACCAGCTTATATGTATAATTACATTTACATTTAAAATTAGTACCCACGTATCACTAGCCTATATGTTCATTTACATTTATATGTACAATTGGGGTTCAACCTAGAGGTATTACATTCCCCTCCCCTTTATTTATGCATTGTCCTCAGTGCAATATATACACATATACAATAAAAACTTCAAAACTATTAAAAAAGATGCATGTATTTTTCACGCATAGCATCCTCATGTTCCCAAGTTTCATCTTCAGGACTGTACTGGGTTCATTGGACCTTTACTAGCCCTATGGCTCGATTCCAGAGCTGTTTGATCTTTTGGTCCAATATGCACACTGGATGCACTTGAAAATCGCCTTCTTGCTCCATCTAAATCACATTCCAATCAATGACATGATTAGCATCAAGTGCATACTTTTTAAGAAATGATACTTGGAATACATTATGAATACACATTGATGCAGGTAAGGCAAGCATGTAATCTACAGGCCTAATCCTCTCCAGGATTTCAAATGTCCTACAATAATGAGGTTCCAACTTTGAACAATTTCCCAACTTCAGGGAAATTTTCTTGGCCTTTACTTTTAGGAACACATGGTCACCCACTTTGAACTCTCTATGAGTTCTTCCTTTATCAGCATAACTTTTCTACCTATCTTGGGCAGGTATTAAATTATGTTTTATTTTCATCATCCGGTCTTCCATTTCCTTGAGTAGTTCTAACCCAACCACTGCTCTGTCTATTGGGTTGTCCCAGCTCACTGGTGTGCTTCAATTTCTATCATAAAGTGTCTCAAATGAGCTCATCTATAAAGAGCCTTGGTACCCATTGTTGTAAGAAAACTCTACCGAATGAAAATAATCCTCCCATTTGGATGGTTTATCCATCACATACATCCTTATCATGTCTTATATCGCCCAATTCACCCTTTTTGTTTTCCCATCCAACTCTGGATGATAAGTTGTGCTAAAATTAAGATTTGTTTCAAATCCCTTGAATAATCCTTTCCAAAAATTTGATGTAAATTTTGGATCCTTGTCAGACACAATTGTCTTGGGTATTCCATGTAGTTAAGAAATTGCTATCATATAAATATCATCTATGTTAGCTGCTTTTTGAGTGAGCTTTACTGGAATAAAATGGGCAACTTTGGTAAGCTTATCCACCACTACCATGAGAGAATCATGCTCCTTGTTTTTTCTGGGTAGTTTAGTGATGAAATCCATTGTTACAACTTCCCATTTCCACTCAGGAGTGGGCAATGTATGTAGCGAACCAGTTGTGTGTCTATGCTCATCCTTGACCTTTTGGCATTCCAAACACATGGAAATAAAATCAACAACTTATTTCTACATGCCTGACCAATAATAATGGCTCTTGACAACTACAATAGTTTTTTGGTAACCTAGATGCCCAACATAAGGCACATTATGCATTTCTCTCGATATCAAAATTTTCAATTCCTGAGAATTTGGCACATAAATTATTTCCTTGTACATGAGAATTTCATCATTTTCTAGCTTATATTCTTCAATTTTTTGTTGTAAATCATCTTGTTGTAATTTGGTCTTTATTTCCATATACCATAGGTCTGATTATGTAGCCTCTAAAATTTTGTCTTTCAAATTTGATTTGTACATGCTAATGGTTGTAGCATGCATCTCATGCACTCTTCTACTGAGTGCATTAGCCACTTTATTCTCTTTACCCTTCATATTCTTGATATCAAAGTCATACTAACTGAGGAATTCTAATCACATTATTTTCCTAGCATTTAGAGTTGGTTATCCAAATAAATATTTCAGACCACTATGGTTTGTCTTCAATTCAAATATTTTTCCCATGAGGTAGTGCCTCCACATCTTCAAGGTAATCACTATGGCTACCAATTCCAAATCATGAGTAGAATAGAGCCTTTCATGCTCCTTTATTTTCCTTGATTCATAACATACCACATGTCCATTATGACTAAGAACTCCCCCAATTCCCTCTTTACATGTATCAGTGCATACAATGAAGTCTTCATTTGGATCAATGATCCTTAATATTGGAGCACTCGTCAATAAATGCTTCAAGTGTTGGAAACTCCTTTCACAATCCAATGTCCATTGAAACGTCACACCCTTCTTCTGCAAGGAAGTGATTAGGTGTGCAATCTTTGAGAATCCTTCGATAAATATCCTATAGTAACCTGCAAGGCCCATGAATGATCTCACCTCCAAGACATTCCTTGGTGTTGTTCATCCTTCAATTGTCCTTATCTTTTCTATATCCACTATTATACCTTCCTCTGAAATGATATGGCCCAAATAATGAATTTGCTTCTGGTAGAATGAGCACTTTCTCAATTTGGCATACAACTAATGCTCCCTCAATACTTGTAATACCATCCTCAAGTGTTTCTCATGCTCTTATTCATACTTAGAATATATAATAATGTCATCCAGGAAAACAATGACAAACTTATCTAAGTAATCCCTAAAAATACCATTCATTAAACACATGAAGACAACTAGTGCATTTCATAACCCAAATGGCACCACTGTGAACTCATAATGGCCATACCTTGTTCTGAAGGTAGTCTTGTTGATGTATTCTTCTTTAATTCTTACCTGTTGATATCATGACTGCAGATCAAAATTGGAGAATATTTTTGCATCTTTTAGCTGATCAAAGAGGTCATCTATCCTTGGAAAAGGGTACATGTTCTTCACAATTACCTTGTTCAACTGCCTGAAGTCAATGCAAAATATTAACATTCTATCCTTTTTTCTTCACAAATACTAGAGGGGCACCCCAAGTTGACACACTAGAGCATATGTACCCCTTCTTTATAAGCTCTTCTAGTTGCATTTGAAATTCCTTCAATTATGGTGTACTCATCTTGTAAGGGGTCTTAGATACTGGAGATTCTCCAAGAATCGGATTGATGGAGAAATCAATATCTCTCTTGGGTGGAAATCCTGGTATTTCTTTAAATGCATCTTAAAACTCTTTTAGGATTGCATAATATTTAATATTTGGCACCTTATCTTTAGGTTTCTCTTCCATATGTGCTACAAATATTTGACACCCTTTGTTGTAACTTTTCTTCAATTGCAAGGATGAAACTTCTCTGATGGTTACTACCCTAGGAATTCCCTGAATTGTCCTCAAGTTCCCTTCCTCATCCAAGTAGGTAAATACCTTATTATAAAAGTCTAGGACAACATGATGTTGTTCCATCCAATCTATACCAATTAGGAATTCATAGGAACATAAAGGTATGATGTTCAAATCTTCCTTGGTGCTTAGTCCATTCATGTCCATTGGACATGCCTTAACCATCTCATTAATTTTTATTTTAGCTCCTATAGCTAGTTGTACCAACCAAGGTTTTCCAAGCTTGCTTCTTGGCAATTCAAATATTTCCACTATATTAGGATCTAGATAACTATGACTAGTTCTTGAATCAATTAAAATAGAAATGGGTTGGTTATTAATATTACCTTCCAATTCAATCATATGTTACTAAAACTCAGCTTGCTTGTTATCCATGGTTGCGTAGATCTTGGGTACATTTGTGCCCATGTACTCCACTGTATCAACTTGTTGTACATGGTGAACAATCCTCACTTTTTCACCTCTGCGAGGACAATCTCTGTACATATGATCTCCCACACAAACCCAACATTGAATAGGTGGTTACCTTGGTATTTTCCCCAATGTCTCATTCATTATAGGTTCTTTAGAAGCCGACTATCCCTGAGAATTATTTATGAAGAATGGTGGCTTAGTCCCCTTCTTCCTTTGTTCCATCTTTCTTTTCTTCTCGTCTTCCCAAGATTTTTGGAAAGTTGGTCTTCCTTTATGTTGATCAGAAATGAATTTATCCCTTCTTATAGTTTCCTCTAATGTCTTGGGATCATCATACTATATCTTATCACTAATAAATGACAACATCCCACTCAAATACCTCTTAAACTTTCTCATCCTTGATGAAAGGGACATATTTCAGTAGTTCTGAAAACCTCCTTTCATACTCATTTATCGTCATACTCCCAAGCTTGAGTTGAAATAACTCTTTCATTTTCTTATCATAGTAGTGCTTGGTCAAGTATTTCTTTTGAAAATACCTTTTGAATTCCCTCAAAGTAACCTTCTTCTCATCAATGTGTTGCACCTACACAAATTGGTCCCATCACATTGATGTTTTTCCTTTGAGTTGGTAAATAAAAGTTCTACCTTATGTCTATGAAGAGTAATTATGCAATTGAAAATAATTCCTCATGCATAGAAACCATGACTATGCATCCTCATCCTTCTTGTGCTCACCATCAAATGTAGGAGGATTGGTTTCTTTCATTTATCCCTGTAGCTCATCCACCCCATACCTCTTCTTATGTTTCCAAACCAAGGATGGACTTGAACTACTATGTTCTCTCCTAGTTTAATTCCTTGTGGAGTGATGGTGATTCTTGCCAACACTTCTTGTTCTTCTCCTTTCATCATGAGACCTGTGACTCCCTAACCTGCTTGACTCCATCTCATTATCCATCTTCTTCTCTATTATGTCCAAGATCTACATTAACTTGATGTTAAATACCTCCTGCTTCTCCTTGGATTTCATAATCCTCTCATTATCATCTTTATAACTCTAGATGTCCTTTTGCAAACTTTTTATGGTCTCTACCAAGTTCATTCTTTCTTCCTTACCTTCTCCATGTCCATTTGAATTTGTATCTTCATTACCCATATTGACATACATTCCTATTATCTCATCTTTGGGGATGTAATATCCTTGTGCATATTCCATGATTCTAAACTCTATGTTGATTCTTTTATGATCTAAATGTTGTTAACTTTGCAAAATGTGCAGCCAACAAAATTTGTTAGGCTAAATAATTTAACAAATTCTTGAAATTATGTACAATTTTGTTCTAATAATGCATCATAATTATTTCTTCTGATTTCTTGTGAAATTAACTTCCCAAATCAATTTTATGGGTGGATGTATGGATTCCTCTATTCAATACCTTTCCAATTACTTCTCCCTTGCTCAATTCTGAGTCTTCAGCATAAAGTTATAGTCATTTGAAAATTGCCCATTAATTCCTTTTGTTCACACTTCAACTAGGTGCACATTTGAGCTATAAATATGCATTTTCGCATCTAATCCGTTAGATTTTTGGTAATATCCCAATTGTGTTTCTGCATAAACATATTTTGGACATTCTGGCCAATTTTCACCCCCATCTGAGCTCCAAGTTGCTAGATACAACCTACTAAAATTTCAGCCCAATTAATATTTTTGGCCTTGAATGATACAGGTGCTTTCTATGCTCTCTTGTGGATTTTATATGCCCATATTTATGTTTTAACTCTTTGGTTGTCTTATATGGATCAATATATTTCCATAGACTACTCATGTGCCTCAATCTGATTCCGAAGCAGAAAGCTATTGTCCTCAGAAGTTAACCAGGTCCTAAAATTTACCCCTCCTTGGTTGGCTTGTAACTTTCTCATAAACATTTCCTTTGACGAATGGTTTACATTGTTAGAAAAATCTCCCCTAGTTATTCATTTGAGATTTTCTCTTGGTTTTTGAGTATCTAAAAACATTGTTTAGGGCCTCAAAAATTCCCTGCAAAAAGATGACCTTCAAACAATAAAAAACGTAGCAAAAAATCACTAGTTTTCTACTATTCTAGACCACCAAATTGATTTTTTGCACACTAGTTCTAAAATATACACCCATATTTAGCATGCACAAGTTCTACACATGCAACGCCAAAATGTAGTGCATCCACCGTGCACCTATATCCAGTGTGCACAACTTTTCTGTTGTGTGCCAATATCTAGTGCGCACAACTTTTGTGTCACATACCTATATTTTGTGCGCATTGCAATCTCTGCACCACACAATGCCAAGGATCAGTGTTGTAATGTCACCAAGGCCAAGCCCTATTGTAAATCATGTCTATGAAGTATAAATCTTGCATTATGAATTGTAATTATGTTTTATAGGCTGGTGATCCAAGTTTATATAAGTTGGTGGGCTTATATGTTATTAGGTCGGAGAGCCTAAGTGTTAAGGCCGAGAGCCTACTTTTGTATATGTAATCATGTAGAACATTAATAAAAATATAAACATCATTGTGTGCAGACCGACCACGATGAATGAGTGATAGGGGACTAAGCTTCCATAGAGTGGGTAAGGGATTGGGGGCTGGAAGGTTGGAAAGAGAGGCTAAGTGTTGAGCCTAGGGGCTTAAGTCCCTGGGAATAATATTTTAATATTATTCCAAAATCCATATGAAATATATGTTTTATCCTAAGTTCCTTTGAAGGATGAGTGACTTCCAAATGGGAAGGAACGAACTTCATGGGTGACAAGTGTCAACCAAGCACATGTAGTTAAAACTGTTGAGTTGAGTCATGATGGGGGTTCCTCCTCCATTCTAATATGGACTGTCTGAACTAGAAATCCCATATGACCTCTGCAAGAATACCCTCATGCAACTCGGGGAAAATAAAAAAAGGCCTATGTTGATTTCTGGAGGAGTTGATACACCATCTGTCAAAACCGTCGAGTCTGTGTTCGACCTCCCATTCTCCATCCTCCGTCTGAACTTGCGGGTGTCTAGGATCGACCTCTGTTTTGGTGTTTGTTCTAGGGAATCCTTACCTAAACCATTAAGTCTCTACATGGGATCTCTGTACCCCCTCCCACATCCACGAAACCTGAGCCGTGCGTCTCTCCTGTATTGTTAGTTGGGGAAAACTGAATGTCCCATCATTGTTGAGCCGCGTTATGTTGTCTCATATGTTTGTCACCATTTTTGGGAAGCCTGTGTCTGTGTTTCCAGTGGACTCTTATGGTTGCACCTTTCTTGACTTCGTGTGGATTGCAGACCATTGTATGTTCGTGTGGAGCCTCATGGATGCCCTTTTTCTATTGTGGTCATCATCTTGGTGTCAACTGAGTGCTTGATGTTGTTGCGGTTTCCCTCACCCAGTTGGAATTGAGTCAAAAGGTGTGCTAAAGAAGCGGGTTGTCAGGCCCGTGGTATAAGAAGAGGGTTGTCAGGCCTATGAGAAACTCCCTCCAGGTGAGAGAGTCTACTGGGAAGTGGTTTTCTCCCAGAGAGAGTCCAGCACCAGCTACAGAGATCTAAGACTTCCTGATTCGGCCTGTTGCCGAGACCCAGAGAGGGAGGTGAAGCATTGATGCACTGTGCTTGTGAAGGTGTATACTCCTGGGAGGAATAGGCATGTGGGGAATGAGAGTCCATGAGTAGTGGGCGTAAGAAGTCATCCTAGGAAGAATCCTTCCGGTTATTCTGTGCAGTTTTCCCTGTAACTTTAGCCTAGACCAGGATTCCTTGCCTTGGGTGGAGCTTAGTCCCAGCTTGGGGGTGACCCACTACTGAGAGTGATGAGCAGCATGGTCTAAGGCTGGGAGGTTTGTGGAAGGTCTGCACGTGGTTGGTGGAATTACCATGGTTTCAAAGATGAGTATTAGCTTATGCTTAATATTATGTTTTACATGGCTGTGATGCTTATATATATCATGTATTATGTTGTGCATATGAATTATTGTTAATGAGAGGGATTATTTATGTTAGCAGTAATCTTGTGCTTACTTTGAGTTAAATGTGTTTAATATGACTTAAATGCATGTTATTAATTAAGTATGAGAATGATGTTGTTCCACACAGTAGTAACATTTTCCCGGTCGGTGGAATGATGGCCAAGGACATTAGAGTTTGGTATCAGAGCCTAGTTTCAACACTGAGCCTGGATGGGCCAGATAAGTGGTCTTTGGGCCAAGGTTTTGAGAAGGAAATTGTGTCTGGAGGATTAATTTCAGACCTCATAATGTTTCTGAGTGTCAACGAGTTACTTGACCATGTTACAAAGCTCAGGAGGTGTAGCGGTATTATAAAAACTACAGCCGGTGTGGTATATGGCCACAGGGAGAGAGAGAAATCCACACCAGAAGTGTTGGATCCATAGAATCTGTTTGGGAGGAAAGGAGAACCCTCATGACCGTCAAATATGGAGAACGTGCACAAGGTTTAAAACCCTTTACAGTTGCACAGGAGTGTGGAAATTGTGATATGCGAAATCCAGAATTCGTTAGGACTGTCCATCGGAAAGGATGCGTGGAGAGTGATCAACCTTTTGCTGACTCGTGACTTGAAATGGTCTAAGGGTGAGTTCGTGAGAATTCACAAAATGCGAATTCACGATTGGATCACAACTGAAGATTTGGAGTCACTGCATCGTGAACTTCCAGTTCACGAAACTCCGAAAATATCTGGACCGTTAGATCCAAATCATCAAGGATCATTGGATCTTGTACAAGAACTTGTGTATCAGAATTCGGGGATTGAAGCAACAAGAGATTTCGAGTCGCTGCATTGTGAACTCCCGGTTACTGAAAACCGAAACCCCAAAATCCCAAAATGATCTACACCGTAGATCATAGGAGAGGAACTTGACCATTGGATCAAGTAGATGAATAGACCGTAATTTCATAATTTTGGCAAATGGAAGTTCGATATGTGTAGATGCACGAACTTCTGATGCCCGAAACTCCAAAATGAAAAGTGAAGGTAGTGGGCCCCCCTGACATTGCTAGGAGTGAGGTGGACCTTCTTAAGGACACCATGTGTCACTACCTTGGTGGGCGACAACTGTGCTGTGGGCATGGAGGGTAAGGAAATCAAATTTTTGGATGTCAGGAGTTGGAGAGGGAAGCGAGTGAGAGAACCTCCGGGACCAAAAATCCCAAAACCCAAAACCCCGAAGCCTCAAAACCCGAAACCCTGAAGCCCTGAAATCCTGAAACCCGAAGGTTTGTTTGGAGAGCCTTGTAGCACCTAGTAGTTTAGTGTTTTATCACGGCCCATGGACGCATGGGTTGGGGAATAAGAAAACGAGGGCTATCACCGGAAATTGCAGAGCCAAATAGAGCTCAGAAAATTCATGGAATCAAAACGTTTTCTTATTCACATTGGTTTATGAATGTTGTATTTTTATTAAGGGTTTAAGGCCTGACAAACTTTGGTTGACTGGATGTTGTGTGTGTAGAGTTCAATGAGTGTCAGGATAGTCGTGAATCGACACCGAGTATAGAAATGGAAGAGATGTTGATTGCCTCCAATTCAGAGAATGAAAGAGAAGGAAGGGATGTCAACTTGGGAGTCGAAGGATCGAACCCGAATGGGAACGGAAGAGAATTGGATAAGGAAAGACATATGATGAAAATCATTGAAAGATTTCAAAATGATGCCCAGGCTTGCCAGGCTGATAGCTGAAAGCTCATGAAAGTCAGGGATAGGTAGGGTCAATTCAACTTAAGGATGTTGAAGAGTCTGGAAAGAATAGAAATGAAATTGGGAAAGGAGAGTGACTCAAGCAAGACAGAGAGTCGCAGGACCCCTGAGAGGAAAAGAAGATCAAGGAGTGTTAGCAGACATCGTCATTACTCCCCAAAGCATTCTAGTAGGGAAGAACACAGTAGTTCAAGCCCATCTCCTACCAGAAAGCACCAAAGATATGGAGTGGATGAATTGAAAGGGGAGATGAATAAGATTAAGCCTCCTATGTTTGATGGAGAACATAAGAAGGAGGAAGATGTCGAAACATGGTTACTTGGCATGAGGAAATATTTCCAACTGCAGAATTATTCCTCTCATGCAGAAGGAAGAATTGTGATGTATCAACTAAAAGGAAAAGCATCCATGTGGTGGGATTAGCTTGTGCAGGTGCAACACGTTAGAGAGAAAGATATCACATGGAAGGAATTCAAGAGGTATTTCGAGAGGAAATACCTTACTAAAAGATACTATGACAGAAAGATGAAGGAGTTCTTCGAACTCAAGCTGGGCAGCATGACCATTGATGAATACAAACGAAGGTTTTTGGAATTACTGAAGTATGTTCCATTCATCAAAGATGAGGTTGTCAAGATTTAGAGGTATCTGAGTGGATTGCCACCTCCCATTGGTGACAAGATTCAATATGATGATCCTAATACTATCGAAGAAACAATAATAAGAGAAAAATGCTTATATGAACAACAAAGAGAAAAGCCTACCTTTCGGAAGGCTTGGGTTGACCAGAAGAAGTTTAAGAAAGAACAGAGGCAGAAGGGAAATAAACCACCCTTTTTTGGCAATAGTCCTCAAGGACATCCATCATTTAGAGAGCCGAGAATGGCTGAAGTGGGAGAAAAAAGGCTGAGACAGACGCCCATTCAGTGTTGGGGCTGTAAAGAGAACCATAAGTACAGAGATTGTCCTCATAAAAATGGCAAAGAAAGAGCTGTCCATAATATTCAACAAGCTGAAACAGTGGAGGAAATGGGCAGTAGAATGCCAAGGATCTATGTGGCCCTGGACAACATGCAAGTTGAACTTCAGTCGCACATGATTGAAGTGGAAGGTATGATTAACAACCAACCATTTATTATTTTAATTGATTCAGGGGCTAGCCATAGTTATTATTTCTCTAACCATAGGTTGTTAGAGAAATCTTAGCAATGCAACTAAAGAAGTGCTACAGAAAAGACTGCCAATTATTTATAGCCCATCTGGAGGAAGCATCTAGAGATGAAGTCTCAAAGATTGGAGACCATGTGGTACTAACAGAGTTTGAAGACATATTTCAGGAGGTACCTATACTACCTCCGAAGAGAGATATCGATTTCTTTATAAATTGATGCCTGGAGTAGCTCCAGTGTCGAAAGCTCCTTATAGAATGAGTACGCCAGAGCTGAAAGAGTTGCAATTGCAGCTTGAAGAACTTCTAAAGAAGGGGTACATTCACCCAAGCATGTCACCTTGGAGTGCCCTAGTCCTGTTCGTGAAGAAGAAGGATGGGACGTTGAGGTTGTGCATTGATTTCAGACAGTTGAACAAAGTAACTGTCAAGAACAAGTATCCTTTGTCGAGGATCGATGATCTTTTCAATCAGTTGAAAGGTGCAAACATATTTTCAAAGATAGATCTCAGATCGGGATATCACCAGGTAATAATAAAGGATGAAGACATCAGCAAGAGCACCTTTAGAACAAGGTATGGTCATTATGAGTTCACAGTGGTACCGTTTGGGTTGTCGAATGCACCTGTTGTTTTTATGTGCTTGATGAATGGTGTATTTAGGGACTATCTAGACAAGTTTTTCATAGTCTTCCTAGATGAAATTTTGGTGTATTCCAAGTCAGAGGAAGAGCATGAACAACACCTAAGGATGGTGCTGCAAGTGTTGAGAGAACACCAATTGTATGCCAAGTTGAGCAAATGCTCGTTTTAACAAAGGCAGATCCATTACTTGGGACACATTATTTCAAAAGAATGGATCGTCGTGGACCCTGAGAAGGTTGAGGCCATCAGATAATGGTCAGTGCCAAGGAATGTGGAGGAAGTTAGATCTTTTATGGGTCTAGCGGGATATTACAGAAGGTTTATCGTAGGGTTCTCAAAGATAGCTCACCCTATCACTTCCTTGCAAAGAAAGGAGAAAAGGTTTCAGTGGACTGAAGAGTGTGAGAAAAGTTTCCAGCGATTGAAGAAGTTGTTAACCAACGCTCCAATATTGAGAATTGCAGATCCAAATGTGGATTTCATGGTGTGCACAGATGCGTGTAAAGAAGGGTTGGGAGGATTTCTCAGTCAAAATGGATTTGTAATATGTTATGAGTCTAGGAAGCTGAAAGAGAACAAAAAGAATTATGCCACTCACGATTTGGAGTTGGAAGCAATCGTTCACGCTCTAAGGAAATGGAGACATTACCTCATGGGAAGGAGATTTGAATTAAGAACAGACCACAACGGTCTAAAATATTTGTTTGATCAGCCAACCTTAAACGCTAGACAAAGTAGGTGGCTGGAATTTGTGTGTGAGTATGACTTTGAGATCAATCATATCAAAGGAAAGGAGAATAAAGTGGTTGATGCACTCAGCAGGAGGGTACATGAATTACATGCTACAACCATTAGCATGTATCAGACTGATATTAAAAGAAGAATTCTGGAGGTTGAAAATGTAGATCTGTAGTACAGAGAATTGGTAGCCAAGCTACAGCAGGGTAAGATTCCATAGAAGATGGAAAATTATAAATTGGAAACAGATGGAATACTGTTGTACAAGAACATAATTTTTGTACTCAATGTCCAGTGCTTGAAACAAATGATTTTGTAGGAGATGCATAATGTGCCTTATGCGGGGCACCCTGGGTATCAGAAAAAAGTAGCAGTGGTCAAGATCCATTACTTTTGGCTGGGTATGAAGAGAGAGATCGTTGAATACATCACCAAATGTATGGAGTGCCAGAAAGTTAAAGGTGAGCATAGGCACCCAGCAGGGTTGCTGCAACCTTTACCCATTTATGAGTGGAAGTGGGAAGTAGTAATGATGGATTTTATTACGGGATTGCCCAGAACAACCAAGCTACATGATTCGATAATGGTAGTGGTGGACAATCTTACAAAAGCTGCCCATTTTATTCCACTGAAAACTACTCACAAGGAAGCAGATGTTGTTGATATTTTCCTAAAGGAAGTGGAACAATTGCACGAAATTCCTAAAATGATTGTGTCTGACAGAGACCTGAAATTCACCTAAAATTTCTAGAAAGGATTGTTTAAAGGATTTGGAATGAATCTGAACTTTAGTACAGCTTATCATCCTGAGTCTGATGGACAGACAGAGAGGGTGAACAGAGTAATAGAAGACATACTGAGAATGTATGTGATGGACAAACCATCAAGATGGGAAGACTACCTGCACTTGGTAGAATTTGCCTACAACAATGGGTATCATGCATCATTGAATATGAGCCCATTTGAAGCACTTTATGGAATAAAGTGCAATACTCCAGTGAGCTGGGATAATCCAGCTGATAGAGCAGTAGTTGGGCCAGAGTTGCTCAAGGAGATGGAGGACCAAATGATAAAAATTAAGCAGAATTTGAAAGCTTCCCAGGACAGGCAAAAAAGTTATGCTGATAAGAACATAATCCACAGAGAGTTCAAAGTGGGTAATCATGTTTTCCTGAAAGTGAAAGCTAACAAGAGTTCCCTGAAGCTGGGAAGTTGCGCCAAGTTGGCAACCAGATTTTGTGGGCCATTTGAAATCTTGGAAAGGATTGGGCTAGTTGGATATATGCTTGCATTGCCTGCATCCATGACTGTACATAATGTGTTTCATGTTTCATTGCTTAAGAAATATATACCAGATGCTAATCATGTTATCAATTGGAATGTGATTCAGGTGGAACAAGAAGGTGTCTTACAAGTGCATCCTGTGCGCATATTGGACAGGAAAAACAAATAGCTCTAGAATCAAGCTATAGGGCTTGTAAAGGTCCAGTGGACCTGGTACGGTCTTGAGGACGCGACATGGGATCATGAAGATGTTATGCGGGTAGAGTACCCGCATCTTTTTGAAAATTTTGAAAATCTTGCAAATGTAGTGTAAAGTTGCACTGAGGACAGTGCAAAAATAAGGGGAGGGGATTGTAATGTCCCCAAGGCCAAGCCCTATTGTAAATCATGTCTATGAAGTATAAAGCTTGCATTATGAATTGTAATTATGTTTTATAGGCTGGTGAGCCAAGTTTATATAAGTTGGTGGGCTTATATGTTATTAGGCCGGAGAGCCTAAATGTTAAGGCCAGGAGCCTGCTTTTGTATATGTAATCATGCAAAACATTAATAAAAATATAAACACCGTTGCGTGCAGACCGACCATGATGAATGAGTGATGGGGGAATAAGCTTCCATAGAGTGGGTAAGGTATTGGGGACTGGAAGGGTGGAAAGAGAGGCTAAGTGTTGAGCCTAGGGGCTTAAGTCCTTGGGAATAATATTTAATATTATTCCAAAATCCATATGAAATATATGTTTTATCCTAAGTTCCTTGGAAGGATGAGTGACTTCCAAATGGGAAGGAATGAGCTTCATGGGTGACAAGTGTCAACCCAAGCGCATGTAGTTAAAACTGTTGAGTTGAGCCATGATGGGGGTTCCTCCTCCATTCTACCATGGACTATCTGAACCATAAATATCATATGACCTCTGCAAGAATACCCTCATGCAACTCAGGGAAAACCAAAAAAGGCCTGTGTTGATTTCTGGAGGAGTCGATACACCCTTTGTCATAACGGTTGAGTCTGTGTTCAACCTCCCATTCTCCATCCTCTGTCTGAACTCGCGGGTGTCCTGGATCGACCTTTGTTTTGGTGTTTGTTCTAGGGAATCCTTACCTGAACTGTTAAGTCTCTGCGTGGGATCTCTATACACCCTCACACATACCTAAAACCTAAGTCGTGAGTCTGTCCTATATTGTTAGTTGGGGAAAACTAAATGTCCCGTAATTGTTGAGTTGTGTTATGCTGTAGCATCTATCTGTCACCAGTTTTGGGAAGCACGTGTCTATGTTTCCAGTGGACTATTGTAGTCGCATAGTGCTTGACTGCGTGTGTCTTGAAGACCATTGTATGTTCATGTGGAGCCTTGTGGATGCCCGTTTTCTGTTGTGGTCATCATCCTGGTGTCAATTGAGTGCTTGATGTTGTTGTGGTTTCCCTCACCTAGTTGGAATTGAGTTGAAGGGTGTGCTAAAGAAGCGGGTTGTCAGGACCATGGTAGAAGAAGAAGATTGTCAGGCTTGTGAGAAACTCCCTCCAGGTGAGAGAGTCTGCTAGGAAGTGATTTTCTCCCAAAGAGAGTCCAACACCAACTACGGAGCTGTAAGACTTCTTGATCCGGCCTGTTGCCGAGACCCAGAGAGGGAGGTGAAGCACTGATGGACTGTGCTCGTGAAGGTGTATACTCCCAGGTGGAATAGGTATGTGGGGAATGAGATTCCGTGAGTAGTGGGCATAAGAAGGCATCCTAAGAAGAATCCTTCCGATTATTCTATGCAGTTTTCCCTGTAACCTCATCCTAGACTAGGATTCCTTGCCTTGGGTGGAGATTAGTCCCAGCTTAGGGGTGACCCACTACTGAGAGTGATGAGTAGTGTGGTCTAAGGCTGGGAGGTTCATGGAAGGTCTTCACATGGTTGGTGGAATTACCACGGTTTCAAAGATGAGTATCAACTTATGCTTAATATTATGTTTTACATGCCTATGATGCTTATATATATCATGTATTATGTTGTGCATATGAATTATTGTTAATGAGAGGGATTATTTATGTTAGAAATAATCTTGTGCTTACTCTGAGTTAAATGTGTTTAATATGACTTAAATGCATGTTATTAATTAAGTATGAGAATGATGTTGTTCTGCACAGTAGTAACATTTTCCCGGCCAGTGGGATGATGGTCGGGGACGTTATAAGTGTGCTCACAGTGTGCACTAATACTCCCTACGCACCATCGATTCCACTTCTACATGACATGAATATTTATCATGCACACACTATGCACTAACATTACGGTGCACACCCACAATTCTATTTCCGCACTACACAAATATTCAACGTTCACACACTGCATACCAACATTGTGCGCACACCAAAAAATTTTCTCTGAGCTAGGTCAATGCTCAATGCACCTCCTTGTGCACCAATATTATGTGTGCACCACAAGATTTGCACTGTGCGATGCCAAATTTTAGTGTGCTCACCCGCGAACCCCCTTATGCACGTGCCACCAATTTTGCACCGCGTAGCACCAAATTTTAGTGCGCACACCCGCACACTATTATTTTCGGTGCATCATCATCTCTGCATCACGCATCGTCAAATTTTAGTGCACACACCTACACACCATTATTTTTCGTGCATCACCATCTCTGCACCACGCAATGCCCAATTTTAGTGTGCACACCCATGCACCATTATTTTTCATGCATCACCAACTCTGTGTCACACAATGCCAAATTTTAGTGCGCACACCCATGCACCATTATTTCTCCATGTATCACCAACCTTGCACCGCACAACACCAAATTTTAGTGTGCACACCCGTGCACGATTATTCTTCCACACTTAGCTGAGTTTTCCATATTTTTGTTGTAGAAATTGGGGATTTTTCCCAATTTTGCCCAATTTGTCCTATGCACCATGGTCGCTCTATAATATAAAAATATTGGCCATCTATAGGCCTGAATTTTGCTCATTATAAATTGAAATTACTTGTTTTCAATTTCCGAGCTCGATTCTTCACATTTCCATTGAGATTTCTCTCAATTTTACTTCAATAATTTCGTCAAAGAAGCTGCAGACATACTCCTGAAATTAATTCTCTCCAAAATTCCACTTCAAAATTATTCTAACTCGGCCCATCCAGGATCAATGTTGAAAAATGGGCTCTAATACCACATTGTAGCCTCCCCAACCACTGACTAGGCTATGCCACTTAAAATTTAAAACTCTGATACCATTTTAATTTATAAAAATACTTTGCAAATGCACATATTCATACAAAATATTAATAGAAATATACATGCAGCTTACACAGGAAAAACCCATGAAAATAATTGAATAAATATTAACACAACACACGAATTAACATGCATTTGACACTTATCTTTGATAAAAGAACACCAACTACTTGCAAACCTTCCACATTCCTCCCAGCCTTAGACCACACTGCTAATAATCTCTCAGTGGTGGGTCACCCCGGAGCTAGGGATAAAACTCCACCTAGGTAAAGGATTACTAGCCATGCTGAGGTATCTCAGACAACAAGAAACTCAGTCACAAGTGCCAACTCAAACTAACAGCCTACAGTCCCTCGTTCCCCACATGCCTATCCCACCACAAGAAGTGTGCCCCTTCTCTTCTCAACAATCCCTTGACTGTCCCACTTTCTTTTCAGGGCTTCAGGAACAGGCTGGAAAGGAAGTATTAAAGACCTGTAGTTACACTTTGACACCTTGGGAAAACAATTCCCAACAATTCTCTCACCTAGAGAGAATGCCCACGGGCCTGGAAACCCGCCTCTTCAATATCCTATGGACCTGACAACCCACTTATTTATTCTAGCTCCCAAGCTAACCAGGGTATAGGTACATGTGACAGTAACAAAAAGGTACAAATGACAGTTGAGTGAGTGAGGGAAAAATGATGATAGAATGATAGAAAAATGAATTAAGTCCAAACTATATGTATGCATGTTCCCAACTTGACACTTTTCACATTGAGAACTACCTTGGGCCCACTTGACCCCCACTTGTCCCCATCCTTAGAACTTAGGACAAAATAAATATCCCTACTTTATACTTTAAGGAATATCAATATAATATTCCTTTGGGTTTAAGCCCTGATAACTTAGCCCCTTATCCTCAAATTTTTTCCCCATTTCCCTATCTAGTGTAGTTTAGCCCCCCATAGTTTTTTACATGGTCGGTATGTTGCAATGATGTGTTTTCATTAATATTTTTGTGTTATTACATTTATAATATAGATGTATTGTCCTTTTTGCATCTAGGCTCACCAGCCTCAAAACATAAACATATATACAAAGGCTCTTTGGCCTCAATATCATGCACTTAAGTCAATGTGCGTGAAACTTAGGATGGTGCACACCCTTCCTTTAGTGTGCAGTCCTCGCACACTTACTGTAAATTCTAACCTTGTACAATATCTATTTCAAACTGATATTCAGAAAAGAATAGAAAAGATACAATGGCAAATACAAACATTACACAGAGATTTTTCACCTGGAAACCCAAACCGGGAAAACCAGCATATATTATATTCATACCTTGTGTTACATTGTTTACAATACAATATACATATAGGAGCCAACAACATCCAAAACCCTAACCCAATGACCTGGATTAGTCCAAAACCCTAATTCCTTAACCAGAAATAGAAAACCATCGGCAAAAAACCATGTGCCGAAGAAACCACCTAATATCATGTGGTCCCGGAAATATGTCGTCCCGGTAATATGTCGTCACGGAAATATGTCGTACCGGAAATATGTCGGCCTGGCGAAAATATGTTGGCCCAAAAAAAAAAATTCGGGGGCTCTACCCCCCTGCACGCCCGACGTAGGTGCTCAGACACTACTACTCATGCAAAGAATATAACACATACCCAACATTCTCCCACTTGTTGTTTTCTTTGCACACAGGGGGTTACAGGGTTACATAGTCAACAATCCA
>JZKD02S0065083.1:124765-151568 GCA_000966675.3 Picea glauca
AAAAGTTGGTGCTGAGAGAGTAGATGGAGAACTCGATCCACATGAGCAAGATGGTCTATCCAGGTTTTTCTATAGATGAGGATATCATCAAAGAAAACTAAGACAAAATGACAGAAGACATGATTCATGAGGATTTGGAAGGTTGAGGGGGCATTACACAAGACAAAGGGCATGACCGAAAACTCATAATGGCCCTCATGAGTTCTAAAAGCAGTCTTGGGAATTTCCACCTCTTTCATACGTATCTGGTGGTAACCCGAACAAAGATCAAGTTTAGTAAAGAATTGGGTGCCACTCAATTCATCCAGGAGGTCATCAATGACAGGAATGAGAAGTTTGTCTTTAATGGTAATAATTTTGAGGGCACGGCAGCCATGACACATTCGCCAAGAACCTTATTTCTTCAGGACCATGAGCATAGGAGAAGAGTAAGAGCTCGTACTAGGGCAGATAACGCCTACATTAAGGAGTTCCTGGACCATTTTCTCAATTTCATTATTTTGGGAAAAGGGGTCACGATACAGACGAATATTGGGAGGAAGGCTTCCAGGTACAAGGGGAATGGAATGATCATGAACACCACAGGAAGGAGGGAGTCCTTAAGGAGTGGAAAATACCACTTGATGTTTAGAAAGGATGGTTTGGAGGTCTTGCGGCACCGAGGGTGTCTCTATTGCTTGTATGGCATGGAGTTGGGAAATAACATCAGAATGATCTTTTTTGAGTAGCTTTTCCATGCGATGTGAACTAATGATCTCAGGTGAACCGACGGTGATTCCTTGGGACTTATATTGGAGGCCCTCCTGGTCGAATTGCATGGTTAATTCCTTAAAATCCATGAGAATGGGACCCAAAGTCCTTAGCTAGTCTGCACCCAACACAATGTCATAACCACCCATGTCGATAGCAAACATATGATATTTCAGGTGGTAGTCACCAATTTGGAGACAAACATTTTCACAACATCCTCAACATTTCATGGAACCACCATTGACAATCATGATTTGGAAATTATTGACGGCATGGATGTATCAATGAGTTTCTTGGGCAATGCGGCGATGAATAAAATTGTGTGTGCTTCCACTATCAACCAGAATGATGACCTTATGATGCTTGATGTAACCAATTAGCTTGAGGGTTTGGGGAGTAGAGAAGCCAATGAGAGCATTGAGAAAAATGACTGTTTCTACTTCGGGAGGTTCTAAGGGAGGGGTTATGTCAGTGGTTTCAGGTGACTCAAACACAAGGGGAGTTTCAACATCCTCTTCTGAAATATCCTTGGAGATGGCCATAAAAAGCTTTTGTTCCTTACACTTGTTGCTCGGGAAATATTTGTCATCACAATTATAACAAAGGCGTTTGAGTTGGCATTCAACCATTTCAGCCCTGGTCAATTTTTGAATCTTTAGTGGAGCGAAGGGAGTAGTGGGATTTACTGGTTTAGGGTGAGGGATACAGGAGGGTTTTCGGTTTTGAGAAGATACAACCTATTGTGCTTCTTTATCTCTTTTAGTAGCCTCCACCCAACTCTGAGGCCGAGACATGTTGACATGGGCTTGAATCTCATCCTTGAGGCCACTCATAAAACACTCTCGGAAAAAGGCATTAGACATGCCCTTTGTTTGAAAATCCAGGCGCTCAAAGGCAGCTATAAATTCTTCCATTTTTCTTGATTGTTTCAACTTTGTCAAATGGCCCAAATGGTTGGTGTTAGTGTCAAAGCATTCATAAAGCTCTGCCATAAAGTGTGTCCAAGCATTATACCCTTGACGGGAAGTTTTTCTCCATTGCCACCATTGCCAATGTTCTTAATCTAGATGGAGAACACCATACCGTAGTTTGGCCAAGTCATCTGTAATGCCATATAAAGAGAAATAATGTTCCATTTGGGTTACCCAACCAGTGGGGTCCGAGCCATCAAATTTGGTCACATCCACCCATGGAAGGCATAGGTCACGTTGAAAGTGATGGTGTTGAACGTTATGGGAATGAGAGGAATGTTCACCTTCAGTATGTGGAGGTGAGTCATAGGAAGGGTTATCTGTAGGGATATGAAGCTTGGTGCAAATTGACGAAAAGATAGATTGAAGCTAGGTGGTCAGGTCTTGTTTGATTTCCTCCATTGAGGACTGCATGGTTGTATTGATGGCGACAACATTGGCATTGAGTTGTTTCACTTCTTGTTGGGTCTCGATGAGACTAGATTGCAAGGTATTGAAGTGAGCTTCCAAGTCTTAGCTATGGGTATGGGCCATGAGGATGAGGGAACCGAAAAGGGGCGGGTGGGGTCAAAAATTTTGCCGAAAAATGATATGTATGAATGTGATAAGGGAGAAGAGATGAATCCAATGGAATAGGTCTCAAATAATGGTGAAAAAATTTCTAGACTTTTTTTTTCACCTGCAGAGTTATAGTCTGGTCTGAAGAATACTGCAGTGATGAAATGCCCAAATGCTTAACTAGGAATAAATGTGTATTGATTTGGAAACTCAAACATAGTTGCATGGCAATAGATCTTATCTGTTTTAATTTGTTTATGTTTCTGCCCCCAAGGGTTAGGTATTCAAGGGTTCTATAGACAAGGGTTTGCCTTGTGCTACAGCTTTTGGATATACGTGCGGGGTCCAACAGTAGTACTTGGCCCAATATCTCAGGTCACTAACTAAGGAGGATAGACCGTACCCTTAGTCGTACTACCCAATTACCCATGTATTGGAGAGTATCTTCACAAGTGTTGTTCTCGGTGGCACTATAGTAGTCAGGTGGTCGATCGGTTTATCTAAAGAGGGCTTTGGGTAATCTAGGCCAATCCGTACACAAGTGTTTTCTGATGCGCTACCATTCGAAGGGGTACCAATAGGGTTTACAAGGGTGGCCAACAGATGTGCGCTTAAGTACCACTTGTATTTCTTGCGTGTATGAATCCCTCAACTGTAGGTTTATGTGCGTAACGACATATCTCTATGGCTTAAAGACATCGGAATACATCTCTACCCTGAAAAAAAATTTAACCCACACTTTCTGCCGAGGAAAGTGTTATGATACCACTTGTAATATACCAGTTATAAAAAGTATGCAGAACAAAAATAAAATGCTAGAAATGGAAGAATAATAGCAATATAACCAGAACAATCACCACAATAGCATTGAAATGATATAAGAATAACAACAGAAATAACACTTTGTTTCTGAAAGCAATGTTCACGGGCCTCTTTGAGGAGGCAACCTCCAATTGAAGGGGTACCATTCAAAGGGGTGCCAATAGGGGTTACAAGGGTGGCCAAAAGATGTGCACTTAAGTACCACTTATATTTCCCGCATGTATGAATCCCTCAACCGTAGGTTTATGCATGTAACAACATATCTCTATGGCTTAAAGAAGTCGGAATACGTCTCTACCCTGAAAAAAAATTTAACCCACTATTTCTGCCTAGGAAAGTGCTATGATACCACTTGTAATATAACAATTATAAAAAGTATGCAGAACAAAAATAAAATGCTAGAAATGGAAGAATAATAGCAATATAACCAGAAAAATCACCACAATAGCATTGAAATGATATAAGAATAAAAACAAAAGTAACACTTTGTTTCTGAAAGCAATGTTCACGGGCCTCTTCGAGGGGGCAACCTCTAGTTGAGCAGAGCTCTATTACAATAATATCCAATCTAGGGTTCTCATACCCTCAACTCCTATTTATACTAAATATGTCTATCAAAAGAAGCATCTAAAGGAAAATCCTTCTAGAAGCGAAAGCTTCTATTAGGTCTTCTTACATTCAACTTATTCTATTTTATTGCAAGGCCTTATTAATATTGACCTTTATTACATCTGAATATATTTTTCTACCTATGTGCAGGTTAGGACCCTAACACACCCCTACCCACTCATCTCATAATGATCGCCTATCCCTGCTAGCATTCAAGAACCTCATTACCAGCAATCCATGTCATTCCATGGTAGATGAAGATGCACCTGTTGCTATTGACAAACATTGAAGGATGTGGGAAAAATTCTCCATCATTTCGTCCCTCTGTCACACGAGAGATTGCTCAAGCAATAGGTTAATAGAATCTTCTGCTTCGTCATTTTTATTTTATGCTGCCATAGAGGGTTTCTTGGGTGTACGAGAGTGATTGTCCTCAAGAGAGACAAGATCGAGACCCAACTTGCTATACTGAGACCTTGTTTGGAACATGCACTGAAAAACGATCAAGAGAAGCATGCTCTTATACCACTGATCCAGATTATTTTTGAAACGAAATGAAAGAAGATATATTACAATGAAATACACATAAAAATTTCTAGAAACAGAGAAATACAACAACACATTATTTCTATTAATGAAAGAAATGTACAGAGATTGTAAAAATACAGAGTGCAAGACTCGTTAGAATGGTGGCAACTTTATCTCTAAGAAGGGATGTGACGACTACACTCATTCACAAGAAGATCATTACAATGAGGCTCTGAAGGCCATTTTATGATAAACATGAATGCCAAAACCTTATACATCCAAAAACCTAACCCTAGGAGATGAAGCGCCAAAAGTCATGTGGGCCTCGTTGGGGTAAGTTAGTACATTAACTTCCCGGGGTCGTAACTTTTGCATACGATCTCTTTTTTAGGTGATTGATAGCTTGTTGGAAAGGTATTTTTGAGAAATATACATTACATCATCAAACTCTGACTCTATCTATAGTTTGACTATGGAAAGACAATAAAACAATGTTTAGAGCCCCAAAACGGCCTTAGAAGTACAGAAAGATGTATTGACATGAAAACTTCCAAAATAAGCTAGTTGGAATAGGTGGGCGACCGCCAATATCCACCTGGATGTTGTGTAGGGCTTCATGACAGCCCTGTAAGTGAAAAACCCACAATTACAAAGAAATTTCCCCATTACAGAGAAACATGTTCAACTGAAAATTGTTAAGATGAGCCAGTTGGAAGTTGGAACAGGTGGGTGGCCACCAATATCCACCTGGATCATTTTTTCTAGGATTATGTACATGATTGTATTTAAGGAGACCCATGTACATATGATTGCACACATTGGCAAGAGTGTGTATGTATGCAACTGTGTCCACTACAACCCTTGTATGTGCTCCAAAAACTTCAACAAAGAAGAAAGAAGACACAACAAGTGGCTCAAGTGAAAAGGAAAAATACTCTAATGATTGTAAACTACTAATCCAAGTGCCAAGTAGCAGTCAAAGGAAAAATAAAGACAAGTAACTAAATCCCAAAGTAGGCCCACTAGGGAAATATTCCCGATATGGTCGCTAGTTCTACTTTTGACGATAAATCTCCTACAATAGTGGGATATACTACATTGTACCTATGACCATATATAATTATATTTCAAACAGAATACCAAACTAAGATAAAATAACTAAATTTCACAAGAATAATTAACTTATTGAGAAAGGGGAAATTTAACTCACCAAGATCCTAATGTTTGGTGTCGTTTCTGATTGATGGAGTCCTTTCGCTCCTTCTTGAGGGTTCCTCCGTAACATGAAAAAACCTTGAACAAGTATATCTATACATATAGGTAGTTATAGTAGTAACTACCAGTTAGTTGTATGTAAAATAATGAAAAATACAAAGCAATTAGTATTCTATTTAAATGCATGAAAAAAAATTGTAAATATGAACCACCATAACACAAGATATTTTGAAGGAACAAGTTTTTTGTATTATTGATGAAAAGTAGCAAAGTAGTTACAACTTACACATGCTCAATGTGGCATTTCCCTATCAAAAGAGATCCTAGATTCCTCCACCCTGACTACTGCTATAAGTGTCACCCTGACTCCTGCTATAAGTGTGTTCCTAGCATTGAAGTCACCAGATGCCCAAAGAGGGTATAAAGAGACAATATTGGCAAGATAAGATTGGTGATCAGAGGAAAACTGGAAACAAGGGTTTCTAGGCCAAGGAAGCAACAACAACATGAATAAAATAGGCTTATAGACTCGACGAGAATAGCTAAATGACTTCTTACTTGAATGTGAAAAGTATCATTACCTTTCTCCATGAGGCAAATGTTCCTTTTATGTGGTTTCCAATCAGTTAGAGACAATTGAGTATGAGAAAAAGGAGTTAGACAACTAAACAATCACGTAACTCATCATTAACTTGGGAATAATTAATTTTTTTTAAACATTTACTAGCATGTATGCGGGTGTCCCTTAAGCATCCCATGTGTATGCGTGTAGCATAACTGTTAGGGTGCATACATCCTTCAAATTTTAGTTCTTTAGAAGGTCTCAAGGGAGAATAGTTGTCTGTAAGGAGGATAGTGATAAGGCCAACAAGAGCATCAAATATTTATAGGTGGCATTTGACACTATAACAGATGGGAGACGTGATTTCAGCTAGGTGGATGTCCTTGTTTGAGATTGTTTTAACTAGTTCGAGGGTGGTCCACTACAAGTGTCAATGACTAGGATTTATGAGTTCAACGATACTTAGTTGATAGAAAAGACTTCAAGGACCCAAAGGGTATATTTTTTGGAATACCCTATTGCTATTAATTATTGTTTGTTTCAATAAGGAGTCCATGAGTATAAAGACATGAGAGATTAAGGTTTCCTATGCTTAAAGATATGGCATCTTATTATTATTATTAGAAGTTTGCATTATTTCTTATTGGGGTTTTTCAAGATGCTTTGACATGTGCACTCTATAACAACTTAATAATAAATTATAACAGGTTAAAAATAATAAATATTTTTTTAATTAATTAATATTATTACATTTAATTATTAATAATTTATTATTATTAAAAATAATTTAGAATATGAAAATTATTAAACTATAAAAGTTAAAAATAAATTTTATTTATTTATTTTAAATTAGTAAAAAATATTATATTTTATAACTAATACTAATTATTATAATTGATTAATAATATTAACTAATGATAATAAATTATTAATGAATCATTAATCATAATTATATGTGTTTGTTGCAATTTAGTGAATTGGAGTTGCTAATTGAGAAGTTATATTTTGATAAATGGAAATGACATCTGGTCTGTCTTTCACATTAAATAATAATTTGTTTTTGTGGAAGGAGGAGGTGGGAAATTAAGTTTAACCATAAACTAATCGGTAAATAATAATTCGGTTTCTGCGTCAACGTTTGGTAAATTATTAGTAACTTTAAAATAAAATAATTAGTTTATATGTAAAATGATATCAATCGAGATTTGCAGATATTTGAATGTGCATCGTCTATAGTTTTCCACCAATGAGAGGGTGGAAGACTCAGTTTAATTGGAAGCCAAGTTGAATGGAAAAGCAGTCCCCACAACCTTTAGTGTTGAATCATACCTTTTTTTTAACACATTTATTGATTTGGTTGATTTGGCTACCTCTACTCAATTATTAGTTATTATTATTCATAACGTGTGGCGTGCGGTGGAATGCAATAATGCTAATATAACAATAGAAATGTAATAAATCAATATATAGGGATTTATCTGAGGATTAACATGTCTCTCCCCTTCAAACATGTGTTTCCCTCAACACTTGATTAGCTATGGATGTTTATTCATGAAGAACTAATCTATTGGTAGTTTCTTCCATTTGACGAGGTACTGAATAATTGATTGATTTTATAGTTTCTTGAGCCTTGTTTCAAGGATTGTTTCCGGTTCTAGTATGGTTTTCCCTTCTTCATTAATCTCTAGTAAAATAGTTTGCATTGGTACCTTGTCCCCAATTACCTTATTTCAGTAGGAAAATTGAAATACTAGGGTACATGTGAAGATGGATACAACTCTAATTTCTAATCCATACTTACAATCTTATGCAACACCTTATAGGGACCATAGTACTTGGATTGTAATTTATTTTCCTTCTCTTGTTGCTCGAGGAATGTTTGTTTGTATGGGTGTAGACTTAGAAATACCCAATCCCCCACTTCAAATTATCAATACCTTCATGTTCCCTCTCAAGGATGATGTGATGGATGGAGGATTATATACATAAACTGCCATAAATGGGGACATTTTTTTATGAAGTATGGAAGGACGTGTTGTAACACCATTTTTCCAAAGGAAATCAGTTGACCCATTATGTATGTTTATCAGATGCAAAGCAATGAAGATAACCTTCTATAAATTTATTCACAATATTAGTTTTCCCATCAAATTGAGGATGGTAAGAGGAGTTGTGATACAATTGGGTACCCAAACAAGAAAATAATTCAGTCCAAAAATTACTAGTGAAAATTGGATTTCTATCACTTACAATAACCTTGTGGATCCCACATATCTTCTGAACCGTTTCCATGAATGTTGCAGCTACTATACTTACTTTAAAAAGGATGACAAAGGGAGAAAAAATGGGCATATTTTGTGAGTGGATCCACCATTATCATGATGATATTCTTTCCTTCATACTTGGGTATGCCTGCAATAAAATCCATTGAAACCTCTTCCCAATGCTGACTAGGTATGGCTAATGGTTCTAGGATACCTGGGGTCTTGATTGTCTCTCCCTTATTYTGTTGGAAAAYCAAACAGTCAACGAAAAAAWTTTGAACATTAATTTTAATACCTTCCCATTAAAAATCCTTCTTGATCAYRTRGTAAGTTTTCAGGAACCTTAAATGTCCCGCATACGAKAAGTGTGCAATTCCAAAAATACCTTTTGTTTRAGTTGGGAATTARTACATAAATATAGGYGATCATGATATCATAGTGAATCATTGTTCCACACAAATTTATATAATGCAGTTGGCTTMTCTTSTATTTGTTGAATGATCTTGCATATATTTTGATATTTYCTATGTTCTATCCTTTCTTCTTCCACCCAATTAGATTGTGGAACATAAATAACACATAGTAAACCTTCTMTGTCTTCTTCTTTCCTTAAAAGTGCATTTTCCACCGCATTGTTTTTGTAGGTAATTTCAAACTCATAACCTAGAATCTTTGTAACCCACTTTTGTTTCTCTTTTGAAGATAATCAATGTTCCAATAAGTACTTCAAATTGTCGTTATCTAGTTTTACTTTGAAGTATCTTCCTATTAAGTAACAGAACCATTTCTTAACTATATGTAATGTGGCCAACATTTTCTTTTCATAAATGGGTTTGAGTAATTTCTTTCCATTAATTTGGTGGCTTCCAAAGGCAAGGGGACTTCCTTCTTGCATCAAAACTGCACTGATGCCATGCCCTTAGGCATCACATAACATAATAAAGGTTTTTTTGAAGTCAGGTGTGGCCATAATTGGAGTTGTACACATAGCCTCCTTAATTTTTTCAAAATATTTGATTGCTTCTTGAGTCCAGTAAAATGCCTCTTTTTTTAATAACATTGTTAGAGATGTTTCTATTTAACCACAATTCTTCACAAAATTGTGGTATTAGCCCATCAATCCTAAGAATCCTCTAAGGTTCTTTAAGATTTTAGGAATTAGCCATTCCATGATAGCCTTAATTTTTTTAGGGTCCACTTTGACACTTTCATGATATACAATACGACCCAAATATTTCAATTCATGAACCCCAAAGGAACACTTGTAAGGCTTTGCATGCAATTTTTTCTCGTCCAATACTTTTAAGACCATTTCAAAATGTTGTACATTATCTTCCCAAGATTTTCTATAGATTAGTATATCATCCAAAAATACTAACACAAATCTTTTGAGGAAGGGTTTGAAAAAAAAAATCATCAATCATTGAAATGTGGAAGGTACAATAGTGAGGCCAAATGGCATCACCAAAAACCCATAATGATCTTCATGTATTCTAAAGGCTAATTTGGGAATAAATTATTTCCTCATTATGGTTTGATGAAATCTAGAATGAAGATCCAACTTAGTAAAGAATAATTCTCCTTGCAATTCATCTAATAATTCATCAATGACTGGAATATGAACATATCTTTAATGGCCATTTTGTTGAGCTCTCTATAATCTGTACACATACACCATGAAACTTCCTTTTTGTAAACCATCACTATCAATGAAGAGAAATCACTTTGTCTATGTGTTATCGGATAAATCGATATATGCAGACACTAACAGATCTCCCTAGATCCACTTGGATCTAGAAAAAAATAGGACATGACATGATGCTTTCCCTAAGAAACTATCATTGAATTTACTACCAAAAGAGGAATGAGTGACATAACTTTATATCACTTCCTTAGGTATTTGTTGTTCCTACTTTGCTCTGATGCTCTTGCGAGATCAGATCCAAGACAACACAAACCAACCAAAGTGAATATTGTAAAGTATATTCAATGACAACCTATGCATATGATCAAGGAATTATGCAATAAAATAAGAGTGATTTTATGGGAAAGGGACATGTCACTGTAATATATTAAATGAAAGTAGAAGATACAACCAGATCGCCTTGATGTCGCAAGCTTCCTTTCGGTGGTCCTTTGTTCTAACACACACACTTGCTCCAAACTGCATGAAGAAGATCCACTATGGCTTGATGGACAAATGGAGGCCTCAAGCATTAATTCAAACAGGATTCCTCACACAATTCTGAATTTATTCTTTCATCAATTCTTTATTCAATATTGCTTAACCTCTTCCTTGAGAAACCTTTCATTATATAGGAGAAGGAGAGATGGTTAAAGGGATGAGGATGAACCCACTAAATCTGAGAAGTCAGTAGGATGCCAACCATGAGAATGCCAACTCCTTTTCTAGAAGATCCTCTTCTAGAACCTTCGTAACTTCCTCTTCCTTTTAAGCTTTGAAGCAGGTTCACACCCTACCTATAGAGCAGACTGCGAACATCTTGCACTCCAAGCATAGAGTTGCCTACGAGAATAAGGGTTTCTCGCACCCTACAATACATGTAGCCTGCGAACTCATCTTAAAAATATGCTTTATGGAAGAAGACAACAATCAATTTTCTCAAGCAAAAGGTCCTTATGAGGGCCTGAACACACAAATGTAGAGACACCACCAGAGTGACCAAAATAATGTGTAAAAAAATGCCCCCCAAAGTATGAGGCTAGAACTCGTGACAGCCGAAATACTTTGTAAAATGCGTGCATGTGTCAGAAACAAGGATCACACTTAATCAGAAACCTGCAAACAATCAAGCATCTGCAAAATATAGTACCAGTTCTGAGGTAGGAATTCCCATGTTGAGACCACTAATGAATGAAATCATAAATCTAGGCCATGGCCACCAATCATACACCATGGATCCATGTCATCAAAATAATACATAGCCACCAGGAATACACTGTGGATCTATGTTAGAAGACTCAGATTAGGAAATAGCCACGTGGCATACAAAGTGGATCTATGTGTCAATACAAATCATAAATACTCCAGCGCAACCTAGGCCAAAAAGATGAGACCGAGGGTCTTCAATCCCGTCGTCTGAAAAAGTACGAATCTAGCCATGTGATTACATGTGTCGAAGTCGAACATGGTGGAAACCACTTGATTACCGGTCATTGATGAAAACCGTTAACAAGTGTGAGGGAAATCACCATTGATGTCAATGACTCCCAAGGTACCCAAGTACAATCCGAACAAATGTGAATAAATGAGCTGAAGTCGAACACTCAGCGGAATCTCTCGATCAGGGACCAATGATGTGAATCCACTATCAAAAGTGAAGTGACCTACCATTAAGGCATGCAGGTTCTAGGGTACTAAATTATTTCTAAGTCTTATTCCCGGATAATGAGTTGGAGTCGATGGAAAAAGACTCGTCACAAGAGGGCCTTGATGTATCCCCCATCAATGACACAAAATAAGTAACATATTTTGAGGGTAAGTCAACGTATGAATATGATTTGAAATGGACACAGGGAAGGCCGACATGGTAAGAATTGACAACTGCAGATGGCCGACTCAATGGAGGACTTGTTTTGGCTTCTCTTGAACATATGAACAACATAACAATGGTCTCGACAACATTGACTCAAAAACGACCCAAGATATGACCTTGTAGTAAGTTAGATGAGAGACAAATGGATTTCCCAACCCGGATTCAAATGACGAACAAGAGGTGTCATGTTCAAGAGTGATGCTTACTACCATTAACACAAATACCAAAACACATCCCTTTCCCAAAATTTCCCCTACCATTGTTGGCGAGTGCCCCTTTATTTTTACACAATATTGAGGAGGATAACATATGCTTGTCGATGTAAGCTCATCCTTCGAACGAGTCCCTCAGAGTATATTTAACGAACTCTAGGAAGGAGTGGTTCGGTCCCATAAGGGTCTTTCGATGTTTGTTTAATGAGTCCAAAGATAGAAAACTCAAGGGTTTTTCATGTTTTGAGAGTCTGAAAAACACTTAAAGAGGACTCTCCCAGTTACTTTTTCGTAAATTAGTTCGACAAGACCAAAAAAGTGATAAACTACCTCTCATTGAACATTTTCTTCAAATACTTTTACGAGCGTGAAAAGAACAAGATCGCTCAGCAATTTTTTCGTTTTTATGGAGCATGAAAAGAGATTAAAGGATACTCCCTTATTTTCGTCATTTTCGTGTTACCATGACGAGTACGAAAAGATAAAAAAATTATATTGGGTTGTGTTCTCATGTATTTTCGAGCGCGATAATGAACGAAGACTGAGCTTGAGGTTTTTCCTACAAAACCCTAAAAAAATATTCGTACATGTGACAAAAAAAAGAAAAAATACTCGTACACCGTCATTCAGGCTTCTAGGTCACCTACCTGTGAAAAACCATACTCACAAGGCTATTAGGGTATTAGGTTTTTAAACAAAATAATATAAAAAATATAAAAAATCAATAAGAAATAGTAAAAAGGTGAATAAATATGGGTAAAAATCCCTTTTTACCATTTCATTATTACTTTGCCAAAAACTTGTCCAACACACCTCGTTTTTTCTCCAAATTTATTTTCTCGATTGCAGAAGGTACAAGTGATCATTCGGCAAATGGTTTCGGCCAACGAGGTAATCCCCTGATTCTTCAACTTTTTCATGGATTAAAATTGATTTTTATTGGCAAATTTAAGTGTTTGAGTCCATTTTAGGGCCGGTGGGTGTGCTCAGGCATTCTCGCAGGTGAGCCATTCGAGACCTACGATAATATAATATTCTCGCAAGTGGGCTTCAGTGCACCTGTGAGAATCTTGCACTGTGTGCAAGCCTCACCTGCGAGGGTCGAAAAATGGATTTTCATGCATGTTTTTACTCAATAAAAATTTATGCAAGAGGTTAAAACAAGTTGTTAACTTCCTTCTCATGGCTCCATTGCAGGTGTTGATCATCACAATGTTGGAATGGAGGGAAAGAGAACACGAAGAGGATGATGCCATTGCCAGAAATAATCCGGGTATAGTTGTTTCCCTCCAGAAATGTGGGCTCTTAAAATTTTTCAGGATCCCGGGCATGAGAGCCCAACTCAGGTTGTTAGAGTACCTGGTCCACATGTGGGATGTGGATCAACATGTATTTCATGTAGGGGTCCACATGCTTTCACTAGATATCGAAGATATCTAATTTCTGACGGGGTTGTCACAACATGGATACCATGCTACTCTGACTGGAGGTAGAGGCAACAGACTTCCTATGAGTGAGTATGTTCACCAATATTATGTTCCTAAGGTGGAGAGAAGCAAGGGTAAGGTTTCCATCTGGGGTGTCCAAAATCTGACCTTCTGGACTATCTTGTTTACCATTGCACGCATGGTTGGGAGCGCTTCTCCACACATGGCTCTCCAGATCTATTTCCAATATGCAATAGAGTGCACAGAGCCTTGGGTTTTAAACTGGCTGGACGTGGTTCTCCGCAGTATGAACAAGAAACTAACAAAGTGCAGAAGGGGTGACCTGAAGCAGTTCAGGCATGGGTAACTTTTGGTATCATTCTTCCTTGAGAGGGTCCCACTGCTGCGTCTACAGGTAGATTGGGGTTTACTGGCCCCAAAGGATCCGAGGATGCTGAGGTGGTGTACCCTCATGGATCGACACATAGCAGGGCCTATAATAAAATATAATGATTCATTTTTTGACTGGTTGAGGCCCCAGATGCCAATGATCGATGGCTATGCATATGTCGGCTTGGATTTTCGAGGAGATCCAGATTTGGTTATGCCTGAGGATGCTCAGTGGGGTGACTTAGGTAAGAACTACATGTTTTTTTCTTTTTAATGTTTTTTGCAAATTTTATTATATAAAATGTTTTTATGTCTTTGATCCAAAGACTAATAAAAAATTTATTTTGACGACACAGATGTGGGGCCATATCAACCTCCAGGAATGTCTCCCATTCAGAGACAAGGAGAAGTGGCTCCGGTGGAAAGATGGGATGTTGAGGACTACGAGGCAGTTGAATAGAACTTAGAGGGACTGACTGCGGATGTCCCAGACATCGCTATTGGGGATATCCTAAGGCGTTATCAACGCCATACTATGGGGGTGTCTGAGTCTCTTAGTTGACTGCTCCGTAGGGTAGCCCGAGCAGTTGTATGTTACCGTGAGCATCATCCATGATGCTAATTTGTAGAAGCCATGAGCTTCCTATATTTTGATATTTTGGTCTTTGGACAAAAACTTTTTGTAAAACTTTTCATTGTTATATATATATGTGTGTGTGTGTGTGTGTGTGTGTGTGGCTTCTACCAGCTTATTTCATTTTGTATAATACATGTGATGTGTGATTGGTTTTATAAAAGTCTCAGATAGCTATCTAACACATAATTATCTAGAGCATCAATCAATGTATTTAGACATCTAGGAATGTGTTGATATTCGATATAATCAAAATGACATTCCAAGAGGTGAATTCATAGATATACCTACAATAAAGTAGGACTCCCGATAGCATAGAAATTACTTAACGGTAGCACTACTATCTACGAATCAAGTCATATAACTAGGTGGCAGATACCAAGCGAAATAACATTAGTCAACAACTCGACGACGACGCTATATTCTGCGATATTATTGGTCACATGACCGAGGAAAACACCTCATAGACTGATAAGTTCGTTTGTAGGTTCATAAATTTCCCATGCAACATAAGCAAGGTTCTCAGTGCTATGACTAGCGCCATTGGCGAAACCAATCTGGGGTAGTGAAAACTGTGACATCTGAAAACCAAGCACAACGCGAGGTAAGCAGTCGAGGGTAGAAACCAAATAATGAAAAAGAACACTAAAGTAACACACAAAAGTATGATACAATAAAATAGAAGCACTCGTGAACAGATGATCTAGGCATAGTACTTCTTTAAGTATAGCCCATTTCTGGGTTCACTCAAAGGGATACCATCATAGTCCACCAATTCATAGGCTCCTTTCTCCAACACTCGTTTGATGATATAAGGGCCTCGCCATAGAGCCTCAAATTTTTCTGCTCCCAGCAAATCTCAATCTTGTTCATACAGGAGAACTAGATCACCTTCAGAGAAAATGTGTGGCTTGACATGTTTGTTGTATTGGGATTTGACGCGTTTCTTATGGGTTTCTATAACCAGGGTGGCATCACGACGGGTTTTGTCTAGTTGCATAAGATACAACAGACGTTCTGCTTCAGCGGAAGTGTTTGGGAGAAGTTCAACGGCTAGATTTAGAGATAGTATCTCACATTCAATCAACAAGATGGCTTTGAGGCCATAAACTAACTGGAAAGGTGTAAACCTGGTAGTAGACTTGAAGGATGTTTGGTAAGCCCACAATGCTGAAAACAACATCGTGTGCCAACTCGTTTTGTGAATCCCTATCATTCTTCGAAGCATGGTAATGAAGACTTTGTTTATTGCTCCAACCTGGCCATTGGCCTGTGGGTAATAGGGCATTGAGTTTTCATGGAGAAGACCCAACTTTTCAGTGAGTTCTGACATCATGAAGTTTCTAAAGTGGCTACTATGATCAGTAATGATAGCTTGAGGAACACCAAACCGAGCAATGATGTGATTGAATATGAATAGTGTCGTGGTCTTTCCATTATCGTCGAATGTAGGCATTGCCTCGGCCCATTTCGTAAAATAATCTATGGCTATAATAATGTATCCATGCCCCCTGGCCGAGTGAGGGTGACATGTCATGAAATCGATACCCCATTTCACAAAAGGTCCAACGGAGAAGGTGTAGAGGAGCAGGGTGTGATCGTATTTTGTTGTTGTAGGTTTGGCAAGTGTGGAATTTTTGGACAATGATAATACAATTGTTGAATAAAGAAGGCCAAAAATACCCAACTCATAAGATCTTCTAGGTAGTAGCATACCCAGACATGTGACCACCACATGCTCTAGAATGGAAGTCATTCAAGGCTTTCTCAGCTTTATCAAAGGTGAGGCATCGTCGAAAAATGGAGTCAATCCCACGACGATAAAGAGTATCACCAAGGATAATATACTGACGGGCTTGGTAGCATATTCGATGACGGTTAGTGCTAGACAAATCAGGTTGAAAAGTATGAGTCTGGAGATATATGATGATATCCCCATACCAAAGGTCATCAGAACTGATCAGAAAAAGGGATTCATCGGGTAATGAATCCTCTGCTATGTTTTTCATCTCAGAACAGGGAAGGTCGCATATCAATTCGAAAAACACCAAGGATTTCTTGGACTTAGTGCGTTCGGATTCTAAGTCAAACTCCTGGAGTATTATGATCCATTTGGAGTATTTTCCCCCTAGCAATTGGCGTGTAAGAATGTGTTGCATAGGGTTGCAGTTGGAAATCACAGTAGTCTTGCGTAAAAGGATATAGTGCCAAAAACATTGAACAGCTTGGACGACGGCCAAGGCTAGTTTTTCAACATGTAAATACTTGGTTTCGGTAGTTGTGAGACTCCGACTTAGATAATAAATAACATGTTCATCATGAGAATCATCCTCTTGGACAAGAACCATAGCAACGGTGTAGTCCGAGGCTATGAGATATAATAAATAATCACGACTGTAATCAGGTGGGAAAAGTAGTGGGGTACGGGTTAAAGTCAGTTTTAAAGCATCGAAATCTTTTCTAGTAGTGGTATCCCATATGAACTCAGAACCTTTCTTGAGCAGTCAAGTAAATCCAAGAGTTAACTTGACATAGTTTGGGATGAAACAACGTAGAAAGTTTTCCTTCCCTTGCAAACTTTGTAGCTGGCGAAGTGAGGAGGGAGGAGGGAGATTGAGAATCACCTCGAACTTCAAAGGATCTACTCTAATCCCTTGACGTGAAACAATAAAGCCCAGAAGTCAACCAGATTCTACACAAAAAACACATTTGTGCGGATTTAAGCGTATATGGTAAAATCAACATTGGAGGAAAATGGCTCGGAGGTGTGCTGGATGATCGACACGGTGCATGGAATTAGCCAGTAAGTCATCGAGATATGGTTGGACAATGTGATTTATATCATGAAATACATAAGACATAGCATGTTGAAAAGTCGCGTGAGCATTCTTTAAACCAAAGGGTAGTTTCCGGTAGGCAAAAGTTCCCCAAGGACAAATAAAAGCGATCTTGTGTTGGTCGGCGGGTACGATATTGATTTGATTATATCCAGAGAAACCATCCATCAAAGAGAAGATTTCAGTCCCAACACAATCGTCGACAATCTGGTCAATGAAGGGGGTGAGAAAGTTGTCTTTAGGACAAGCTTTGTTAATATCCCTGTAATCAATGCACACGCGGATTGTACCTTGTTTTTTGTTAACCAGAACAAGATTGGAAACCTAGTCAGTTAGAGCCACAGGGTAAATAAAGATAGCTTTAAGAAGTTTCTCAACTTCAAGCTTGATAGTAGCTTCTTTATGTGGGTGGACCGGACAAATTCATTGCCGGATAGGTTTAGCACCCAAGTTTGTCTTAATCTTGTGTACAACAATGTCGGGGTCAATACCAGGTATTTATTCATAGCTCCATGCGAAGACATCGCAAAATTCTTGAAAAAGAGACTTGTGGGTGACAACTTCATCATTGGAACATGAAGCTATGATATGCACATTTTCGACAACTCCAAGTTTAATGGATATTTCGAGGGGGATGGTGGGTGAGATATTACTTAAGTTCCCTTCGTAGAACATATCGTGTGTAGACTCAGGAATGGTAGAAATGATGACAATGGTCGACAGAGTTGAGATCCGTTGGTAACTTTCAATGGTGTGTTGTTCCAGGAAGAGAATGGAACAATGATGTCCATCGTCCCAAGGGGTATCTTCCATGGACATAACAGACATAATCATCTCATCTGTAGGAAAAATGACACAGAAAGGATTCAGAGATAGATCACCAAGAGAGGGGGTAGAAGGGGTTGTCGATTGAATGGATTGATAAGAGGATTTGAATGGACTTAAATGCATTTGGTCGCCATAGAAAAGATGATCACTGGGGTTGGGTACTATCCATGGGTCAGAAGACACAGGGGTTTCGTGAACAGAGGTGGAAATCATGTTGATCGAGGTGACAAACAGATGTGGAATATAGGGAGGTGGAATGGGGAAAGTACCTATCAAAGAGGAATCTTTAAGAAGACCCATGCTAACATTCTCATATCTAGGGGGGGGTTTCGCAATGAAAGGAACATTGTTGGTACATGTATTAGAGTTGAAGAAGGCCAATTGGTCCACCGTAATTACTTTTCCTTGATGAGGGAAACGTACAAAATGAAAAAGAGTGGACACAACTGCACTCATAGAATCGATCTAGCTACGACCAAGTAGAAGGTTGTAATCAAGAGGAGCGTCAAGGACCTCAACTTCAACGTTGACCATTTTTCCTTCTAACATAATAGGCAATGAAGGGAGGACACCATAAGGCTTAAAACCAGAGCCATTAAAGCTTTGATCATGTTGTGTGATTTAGTTAAGGGAGGAGAGCTGATGGATTTCCAGCAAGTAATAGACATGACACACGTCGAGGCACCCTCATCAATAATTGTTCTACAAATGTTCTTGTCGGAGACAATAACTTGTATTTGAAATGTGAGTTGAGGGGGTAACCTTGGAATGTGATCTTCCAAGTCAAAAATTATTAAATTTGTATTTGTAGGGTCGATTCCACCAATAGCTTTCAACAGTACCTTCTGTTGTGGGACAACTCTGAAGGACTTCGAGGGTTGACATCGTGGATGGTTCTTGGGCAAAATCTTCTACAATATTATAGTTCTGGGTAGCACGTGCATGAGGATTGAAAGCAAAATTTCGAGCAAAACCCTTCGGGGGAGGGTGAAGAACTATGTCTAGGCTCGGTCATTCGAGATGAAGAGGACAGTTGGTAGGTGGAGCCAATGGAGATGGTTGGACCAAGGAAGGAGGTATTTCATCAACATTCTCTTTGGAGGAAGAATAATCTTTGCCTCGAGTGGTAAGTGTGACGTCATTCTTCTTTGAATCACTTGTACACATTAGAACATAGGATGTAGTGGAGGGGGAAGGTTGTTCATGAATGACTAATTGGGCCTATTGTTGAGAAGGAAAGGGTTGTGACAACACAACCGGGGTAGGAGGTTTCAAGGTCCCTTGAAGGAACTTAGTAACCTCGGGTCGTCTCGGACAATCCTTAGTGTAGTGATCATCACCACAAATAAGACAAGGGTATCGGGGTTTGTGATTATCCTTATTGTCAACAAGTTGTGTTTTGGTCTTCTTAGATTGTGGCTTATTTTTATCCTCCTTATTCTTACCCTTCCCTTTTCTAGATTTATTCTTTCCGACAGGGGTAGATTGAATAGAGTTCACCTTAGAAGTCTTGCTGGCGGGAAGAGTAGGAGACAGATCATGTTGAACATTAGAAGCAATGGACATGGGGTTGGTGGTAGAGGCTTGTGTGGAATGGGGTTGAGCATGGAAAGTACCAATCACACCATCAACCACATGAGAAGCAGTAGGAGTAGTTGAAGTAGCAATAGTAGAAGGACGAGGTGTGTTAGGGAGAAAATCGTAAAGAGTACCCATTTGTGAGTAAACGAGGTCAAGGTATTGAGCATGACTGATCACCTGTTCTTCTGTGACAACTCCACCCATGGCGATGTCATGCGCAATATCATTCATGAATGATTTCTTGTGGTATCCATGTAGAGGATGACTTGTGGAAACGTGTCATAGACCAACCACAGGACATTTGGCTTGTAGATGACCCCCAAGGTTAATATGCGAACGAGGCAGCTTTTTCCTCGGGTGTGTATAGTTCAAACATGGGACTTAGAAAATTTATGTCTCAATGACTTGCAATAAAGGTTACTAGAAAAAAGGACTAGGAAGCATACACATTAAACATTCAAATATAATAAACACAATTTCCTGACATCCAACATAGTTGAAGGAATTGTTTTTTTAGCATTTTCGAATTAGTTTTCTTTGAAATTTATCAAAAAATAATAATGCCTTGCAACAAAGGTTCCTAGAAAAAATGACCAAGAATCAAACACATTAAACATTCAAATATAATAAACACAATTTCCTGACATCCAACATAGTTGAAGGAAAACAAAATTGCATTCCCGAATTAGTTTTCTTTGAAATTTATCATAAAATAATAATGTCTATTACATATTTCTGGAATCTGTTCCATATTTATGGGAATTTAAATGCATTTGTCATATAGAATGGGATTGGGGCTCCCACAGACCATAAAATAAATAAGTACAATAAATAGGACTATAGAAAGAAGAAGTGCATGGTGGTAGAGAGGAAGACCTGAAAAGAGGAAATTGGAAGTTATGAGTCTTTGGTTAGAGATTTCTATTTAAAGAGGTAGAATAAATGGATTGGTAAAGAAAACAATATGTGATCAATATAGACTTACTATGAAGCTGATGCATTTTTTTTTTATGTCATCGACGACCACTGGAATCATGCCAATCAGTTGTTTCCCTTCATTGATGAGCTTGTCCATTCTCCGTTGGAACCATTCATCAATGTAGCTTCTCATGGGGGCCACATTGATTTCATCTCGTATTTCTATGTCAAAAACATCATTTTCTAATTTCCTTAGATCCATAGAAATAATATGCAGAGCCTGTTCAATTTCCTCATTGTGTGCCGAATAGTCCACTAGCCAGTTCTCGACCTCATCTACACCATATTCAAGGATGCCATAAAAATTTTCTAAAGACAACCCCTTTAAAATATCAAGTTGTTCATAGAAGGCTTATTTGGTCAAGGACAAGGATTTGAGGATTAAGTTTGAGTCTTGAACCTTGTTGGTACTTCCGGCTAAGTCTATTTGGGTCAATTTTATGAATAATTCTTCTTTTTCTGATATGTCTTGTTCACATGATTCAACAATGAGCTGCAGGTTCTTAACTTTCTTTTGTTGGCATGCTTTTAATTTTTTGATCCACTTTGGGGAGGGGATATACTCTTGTATTCTTTTCAGATCCAAGTTGTTGATAGAATGGTTGGAAAAAGGGGTCACCATCTATTCATAGAAACGTTCTTCAGTTTTTAAATTCGTCTACAAATGTCTGTGCAAATCATTTGCCCTCTTTAGAAAGGAAGCTATATTTTGTGATGTTTCCCAGGCTTCAGTAATTAGATGCATTATTTTCTTTATTTTCTTCTCTACAAAGTATCTACATGATGTGAGGAGGTTGGAGGATCATTTTAACTTGGATGTAGGGGTAGCAGGCACGATTTTTTCTAAAGGACTAGCAAACTATGGGGTAGCAATGAAAGCCTCCTCCAATTCCTTGACTCAGTCGTTCAGTATGGAATTCTCTGCTTCAATTCCTCCAATGGAATCATCAAGAGCATCACCGGTTACGCGGTGAAATCGGGGGATTTGGGACAGCCTCATTTTCCTAAATTTAATCTTTGTACAAGATTTTCCTTTCTTATTTGTTACATCTCTCTTTTCAATGATTAAATTTTTAGATTGGCTGTCAAAAACAGTGCTCTGGAATATGAAGGATTCATCTTCGTAAAAAATGTCGGTCTTAGCTATTTCCATTGTGGAACTATGGTGCATCACGTCCGCAGATGGGTGAACTTTGTGCTTGTGCTCAATTTCAGTTTCAAGATGCATGTGCTCAGTTTCAATTTTGGGTTCTTCCGCCTGCCCTACAATGCTTTTTCTCTTCTTCGTTAGGGGAATATTGTGAGAACTATCAATTTTTGCACTAGGAGGGTTCTTATATCCTCCTCCGTTTGAATATTTCTGGGTTTCTTTCTTACTGGGGTGGGCCATTGAAGAGATGCTTTGTGATGTCGTTCTCTTAGGAGTGTTGGCTAGGGACTAGAAACTCTTCTCACCGAATACTTTTCCCTTTTTTCTGTACAATTCAGTCATGCTTTGCAATGTCTCTACGTCGCAATCATCAGAAGCAAGAGTGTTTTCATCACTGTATCTTTCTTTGGTCAGGAGTCTATGGATAAAAGAGATGCTAAATACAATTGATAGTAAATGTTCTCGAAAAATCCCATTAGGGTCGAACTCTTTTAGCCTTTCAACATATGTTAGGTTCAAGTTCTTGAAATAGCCTGCGAATTTGTCAATCTTGTTGACGTTTCTGCACACGAAGTCCCCGACTTTCCAGGGCAGAGGGAGGAACTATTTTTTTCTCTTGTCATGGAAAAAATGCAACCAGTGGTTGTATTGCCTTGCTATTTCTGTAACAAACATCTTATTCGTGATGTGGCATGGAAGGAAAGAAGGATATTCCTTGGATCCAAAGATCATTAGTACACTGTAATTTTCCTTTTGTTCAAGTGTCCCATTCCTGTCCAAAAATATGGTGGCTTGGCTAGACATCCGGGGAGCATCCTTTCCTAACAATAAATCTTTGAAAACTGAGACAAAGTCATTAAAAACCTCATAAAAACAATGGGAGGCCTTGTGCCTCCACAAGGCCCGGTACCATAATGTTACTAGGTCGTATTCATAGTTTATTTTCTTGGATAGAGACAGTTTTGGAAACGGACAACAATGCACTATTGCAAAAATCAACTAGGATGACATATAAAATTTATTCGATTCTTTGAATCATGATAGATGGGAATAGATTTCAATGGAAATTAGCTTCCCCCATTTGAAAATGAATTGTTCCTCGACTATGAAGTACAAAATATAAATAACTATACGGGAAATGCTTAGAGTGGATTCCTATTCTGTTATTCTTGTAAACAACCAAGCAATTTCCTGAAATGGATTTCTAAAGGAACTGACCTACAACTTTGTGATATCTTCAGGAAATGTTGTTGGGTCTTGGAGGAACTCGAGTAAGAGGTCCAACCCGTTATCATGTTTTTCTAGGAACTGCTTGCAATCTTGTCCTCTGAAGGTCAATGATGGCTCCGACAATATTAACATCTCGCGAAATACCTGAGGTGAAAAAGAAAAATGAGAATGGTCGTGTAGTGGAATAATTATTTGGCTTGAAATATATTTTTCGACGCACCAAGAGACCACCTCCTTATAGTAAAAAACCTCAGGGACGCATCCTGCACAAGCGATTCTAGAGGTCTAAATCACTTTGTTCTGGGTAGAACATGATGAATAGTAAGAGTATTCCCTTGACCACTAGAAGTTCTGGTCCTCACGTCCAAATATATTCACTGTATCTCCACATAACTATTGTTGAGTTGATACCATAAGTTTATAAGAACGTTTGTTTGCTCCAGACGATGTTTGAAATGAAGAGTTGGAAGGGATAATATAACCTTGCACAAATATTGGTCCAAATGCCTGTGAATGGGAGATCTCCTCGAGACGTTCACTCATTAATGACAATTTCGACGGATGTTGCATGATGCACTATTATCATTAAAGACTAGTAATTTCATACATAGAACTGCAAACATGGAAGATACGACAATGAGCAATTAAGAATTGGATATTTCCTGAACGAGCCAATGCGATGACCCTTGTTTGAGATGAACAATCGGAAGGGATAATATAACTCTCTGCATATCTTGGTTTAATGCGTAATAATGGGATATATCCTCGAGCATTTCACTCATTAATGACAATGTTGACGGTTTTTGCATGGTGAGTTGTTAGCATGAAAGGTTACTAATTTCATATTAATAAATAAGTACGAAGATCACGGGGATGAGAAAGAGAAATTAATGAGTGTCTAATTATCGAAAATGGTCAGGCATGCTTCAAAATAGGGTTACAAGGTAAAACCATTGGAGGTGAGGGCCCGAGGGTCAAATTGTATGTCTCAGAATTTTTTGAGTGCAAAACGCATAACAAGGAAGAGGGAATGATGGGACAATCTAGAGGGAAATTTGTATATCGCGAAAGTCTGGGTAATGTTTTCAGGACATAGATAATGGAAGTGAAAACGTGAGCCCGCCTATCTGGGAACCTGTAATTGAAAAAGTGGATCAAGTATGGAATAGAGAAACGGTTGGGCGAATTCATTTTTGCTAATATATTGAAAATTGTAATATATATCCCATTGCATGGAAAGATCTTTTCTCCATGTCTCTGGGAAGAAAAGACAAAGTAAGAGAAGATAAATTAATTTAAATTCGAGGAGTCTAGCTTCATTTAAATTTCACTATCTCATCGATGTTTTTTATTTTTAATGACAGTCTATACGGTTGTTTCATGATGAACTGTTAGCATTAAACCTTGGTCGGGCACAGTAAACAGTGACTAAGAATTGGATATTTCGTGAACCCACCAACCTGAGGAACCGTGAAAGAGATTCCATGAAATGGGCAAGTATGGAAAGAAGTCAGACGGGCTTAAGAATTAGGGTGACAATGGTTCCCCAGAAGACGTGACTTCCCGAGGGTCAAATTGTATGTCTCGAAACTTGAGTGAAAAATGTGTGCCACGAAAGAGGGGATGATATGGGAGTCCGAAGGTCAATTTTTATATGAAAGAAGTGTGGGATATCTCCTCGCACGTTTCACTCATTAATGACATGTTTAAGGTTCATGCATGGTGAAGTGATAGCATTAAACCTTCAAATTTCATATTCAGAGAAAAGTAGGAAGGTATTGGGGATAGGGAAAAACAATTAAGGAATGGCTAACTATCGAAAGTGGTTGGTGATGCTTCAAAATAGGGCTAGAGGATACAACCAGTAGAGGTGAGGGCCCGAGGGTTAAATTGTATCTATCGGGAGTATTGATCGCATAACGTGTAACATGAAAGAGGGAATCATGGTGCATTCCCGCAGACAAATTGTATATCGCAAAACTCCGGGTATTGTTTGCTAGTCGCAAAACATTGGAAACACAATCCTTAGCCCAGTATTTCGAGAACCCACAATTGAAAAAGTGTCTAAGTATAAAATAGGGAAATGGTAGGCCGAACTCGATACATAGTAAATGTACAACGTCATGGAGATACAACCAACTTGGGGATAAGTATTGAAAGGAATAGTGGACGGTTGGGCTCGTGACGGGGAATTCCAGCAGACAAATTGTATATCGCAGAACTCCGGGCACTATTTTCAAGTCGTGAAAGATTCGAAACACAATTTTGAGGGTGTTAATCTGGGAACTCGCAATCGAAAAAGTGTCCAAGTATGGAATAGGGAAACACTGGCACAGACTTGTTTTCTCTAATATATTGAAATTTGTAATAGATTTCCCATTACTTGGAAAGATCTTCTCTGCATGTTTCTGGACAAGTTCTGTAGGGATGGTTAGTCCTCGAGGATTTTTCTTATTAATGACGATCTTTATGGTTTTTGCATGACAACATCTTAGCATTAAACCTTTGGTGTTTCATATTTGGAAAGAAGTACAAGGATGGCCGAAATAGGAAATAGTGACTAGGAATTGGAGATTTCGTGAACTCGCCAATGCGAGTATCCAAAATAGGGTGACAAGGTCTCCCGAGATGATGTGAGGCCCCAATGGTAAAATTGTATCACTCAGAACATTTGAATGCATAATGTGTAACATGGAAGAGGGGATGATGTCGGAGTCCGACAGTCAATTTGTATATGGCGGAGGTCCGGGTGCCAATTGTTTCGTACCAGTGTGTTCAATTGTCACTAGTAAGACCATAATCAATGTATTTTGGGAAGGGAGTGAAGTTAGTGGGGATGGAAGGCAGTGACATATACTTTGAAACATTTGTGAACCCTAGTAGAGTGAATCTTGTGAGTTTGAGGAGTCCGCGGTGGGATTGTAGATCAAAAAAGTTTTGAGTGAAAGATGTATATCACGGAACAAGAAGCAACAGAGTTGGAAAGGGCCAACCCGACAACCGCGGCCATAAAATTGGCTAAGTATGGAAAGGAATAATTGTCGGTTGGATTCGTCATGTGAGGATATAGATGGAGATGAAGATATGTTAGCCCACCAACCATGGAACTCACGATCATAGAAGTATATAACCATAAAGCGATAATAAACAAGAAGAAGAAAAGGGAAAAAGGGCTAAGTATCTCATAGAACAACATCTATTGTTCATCTATTAATGCCAATCTTTTTGAACCCCTGGTCAGTTCTCACTAGTAAAAGAATAAGTTGCAGATCACGAAAATTCTTTGGGTGCAAGATGTATATGAAGGAACATGGGACATAAGTGTTGGATACCCCAAACCCAGGACCCGGTGGTCAGATAATTGGCTAAGTATTGAAAGGGACCACGATCGATCGGGCTCATAGTGTGAAGATATAGATAAAGATAAGCATCTGCCAATCCATGAACCCAGGAGTTCGTGATCATAGAGATGCGACTAAGTATAGAACCAAAAAGTGATAATAGAGGGAGAGAAAACAGGGAAAATTTAAAGAGAAAGTGTTTATATTTATTCCAATAGTATTCATATTAATATATATTAATAGATTATTTATGGTCCAAATGTAAATCATCTTCCAATTTGTAGGATTTTGTTTGGTTCTCAAATTTTGTTGAAACCCATAAGTAATAGAAAGAAAAATAAATAAATAAAATAAAAATA
>JZKD02S0065083.1:166824-179162 GCA_000966675.3 Picea glauca
CCTTTATCAGCTGCGTGTAAGGAGCATTAAAAATGAATTCCAAACATATTTAACTCAGTTGACAAAGAGCAGACAGAATATAAGACAAAAAGAGGACATAGCGAAAGAAATGACCATCAGGAATCTCATAATCTGAAGAAAACAGGTTACTGAATATAATTTTGTTTCTGGTTCTCAAAACAACTCGCGTTCCACACAGGAGCTCTCTGCCCCTCAGAGCCTTCTCCAGGATTCCCCTCACTGTACAATGAATCTATCTCTCTATAAATTCCCTCTCTAAAGGAGGTTGAAACCGCCTGACAGTTAACTAACTGTCTTTAACTAATTATTACAGTAATTTTAACTAAAATTAAAAATACAACTCAAATCTTAATTTCTAGCAAAATGCTTGTAGAAGTAAGTGCATTAGATCCTCCTCCTTTCGTTTCAGTATCTTCTTGAGTTGCACTGGTGGCTATCCGGCAGTTGGAATAAAACTAAAACCTCCTGTATACCTATCCTCAACCACTGTTCCAAAATGATATTTGCTGATGGATATGCTAGGCTAGTAACAACCTAGAATTCTTTGTTCGCTGCGTCTTCCACTCGTTTAACAAGTGTTGCTCTCATACTATTTAGAAAATGGGATATCGGTTCTAGACCTATACATCCTTGAAAGACCATTCATCTTGTAGCAAAGAAATGGCACCTTGAATGTTCCTTCTCCAAAAGTTGATTTCATATTGGGAATGGAGTAAACGATATTAGAGGGCTATGACGTATTTTCTCGCTTCTCTTATACACTGCCAGGTAAGATAATCCAACATGCGTATTTGGATTGATATTATGTATATCAGGTAAGGGTGAGTTTATCAAATTTACAGTTATTAAATTCTCTTAATTCCATAATGTTCGATTTTGTAGAGCAGCTTGAACAAAGCCTTTAGGGCACTAATCATCAAGCGCATTGTCTCCTTCGTTCGGCTTAGTTGCATCATCTAACTCGGTACAGGACTGAAGAACAACGATCTCTAGTATCCTGGATATCCAGTGGTCTGGTATCAGAATAACATGCAACCTTCCAGATCGTGTCTCAGCGGCCCCGATTGTCAGCTATCCGAACACAAATTATATTGCCAGGGGAGATGGTAGTTGGTGGTAATCGATGGCCTCCTTCCACGCTGATGCATTCCACCCAATCCTGTTAAGGAGCTAACTACATACAGATTGCAAATAATATCACATGTTCTTGTTCACGTACGCGATCAATCACTGCAAGCTGCCAAATCTATAACTATCACCCATTTTGCCGAAGACTTCGTATTTCTTTTTGAGAGGTGCGAATTTCCCATCGGCCTTCGGGCTTTCAGAGAAATAGATGTAGTATGCAACATGATAAGTAAAATCCCGAAATCCCGTGATTGATCCACGTGGCGGCAGTTGTCATTTCTTCAATCGTAGTTTTATTCTGGCGTGGAGCTAATAGATCAAGAGTGACGTCAATAAAAGTAATAACTATTCAAAACCCTAATTTGGATTTCCGAGTACCTGATTTGTGCAACATCCTACAAAATATATAAAGGTTGATAATCATTTTTCGAGTGCCGTCTGCAAGTGATGTTCTTTCAGACCGATTACGCCTGCGATTTGTAACACTTATGTGCACACATTCTCCGTAGGTCTGAGATTTTCTTGACTTTCTTTAAAGCTCTGTCCACCAAATACGGGATTGACTGACTTGATTAAGACCAATTCTACCACATCAAGCACATATTCTATATCACTTAATGGAGTGGCCGGGTTCAAAACTACTCCAGCTTTCGCTCCAAGACTCTCAATCTGATTTAGTGTTCGGTGTAAATGGATAGTTGAAGTTTGCTCACAATGAACACTAACAATGTCTGCGCCAGCTTTGATAAAATCTGGTACACGTTGTTTCGGTTCAACAATCCAGTGGCAAATGCAGCAACCACCAGAGGTCCAATGGTAACATTTGGCACAAAATTCCCATCCATAACGCCAACGATTCCCAGCACAATCAACCAAGTTTCCAATCGGAACTTTTAACAGTTTTAGTACTCTCAGGAACAAAATGATAACTTATTGCCTACCTATCAAAACTAGCATAAAATACACCCTGATGGCTTGGTATGGCAGCCAGAGAAAAAACACCCCTTTGTGATATGTGAGCGCTTGTAATAAAGTTCTTTGGTGAGCATCCCTGGTTAATTTATAAGATGGATGTGATTCTCCAAGACATTTAGGATGAAGACACAAATTAGAGAAAAATTCAAACTCTGTTACAACAAGGTTCATGAGTTGTGCTTTCTGAAAAGGGTAAGGGTTATGACTGGACTGCCACTGTGGGAAACCAACCCAGTCCTACCATATCCATTTTTTGACAAGATAATCACAACAAACATGAAAAAGAAAAGCAGAGACTAAACAGATGCAAAACTTGCCAAAATATTAACCAGACCCTAGTCCAGGATGATGATATGCTTCTTTCCTTCATCAACCTGGCCCTTGTTCTCTTCCTTTTGGGAGACCATGCACATCTTTCTGATGTGTGTTGACTCTCCTTTCCCGTCATTGAGCATGATGTCCATGTGATGGACGTAGCAAAGGTAGAGGTGGAATTGAGCAGCCAACTGTTCAATCTTGGCTTTCTGGTTCTTCTTGACCTAACTTACTAGTTTGGTAATGGTTTCCAAACTACTGAGGCGTCTTAGGATTTCGTTCAATAATTTCGTGTGTTCCTTTTTGTTCTCCCATATGGAATCCTCCCTTTCCAAGCTCACTTTTCCAATCAACATCTTTGTTTTCCACTCCATCTCCAGCATTTTGTGGTAGAGGGTTTCCCTGGGTTGCGTGGCTCCTGGGTCAGTTACCCAATTTGTTTCCTGAGTAAGAGCATCCCATGTTTTTCCCTTGGGATTTATTTTGATTTCCTTTTCCAAGTGATTAATGGTCACCTTTCCTTTCAGTGCAACTAGGGTGTGAAAGGTTCCCTCCACGTATTTGGCTTCCTGCTCCATCCTAGAAACCCTCTAGGGATTGTTATGAGTTCCCTTCCCCAGGGGGTTCCTTTTGTTGTGTGATCTCTTCATTCTCACCATCCTGTCTAGTCTATGGAAGCTCCTTTATGGATTCTCCACCTGTTTCATGCCCTTGTGTTTGTGGTGGCTCCTGTAGTTGCACTCTTCTATTTACATCTATTTCTATTGTTTCTTATCCTATTGAAATTTCCCTACTTTTGGCTCGTCCTTCTAAGAATGGTCTACCCATAGAGGTGAACCTTCCCATCCTTTTTCCCTGTCACGATACGCATGATCATGATGATTCCACCATTATCCCTGTACGAGCCCTTGTCCCTGCTCTCTTGATATCCTACTGTGCACCTCCCCATACCTAGTCTTTGGCTTGGTGGGTCGATACTAGTTCATGTCAATCCCTCTTACCTTACGTCATTCGCTATCTGTTGTCTGTTGTCAATACTTTCGCATGGCCTTCCCCTGCAAATATTACTGTTGACACAACCTTGTTGTTGTACCCTCACCTGTTGTATACTCTGGTCTTGCATTGTGATTGGTGGTCGAGTGTTCAACAGTCATATCCTGCCTGGGTCCTTCGTGCTATCCCCCGGGCCTTTCACTGCCCTCTTCGATGTGACCTTCATTTCTTAAGTTGTTGTCACAATATTTTGTCACTAGTTAGAGGCAGTCCATTCTGAATTGTCCTTTCGATATGTTGAGACAGGTAGTATCTAGATCTGGTCCTTCCTTGCTAACCCCCTCGTTGGCAATTCGGTCTGTTAGGCCATTTGCCGACCTGCATACCCAGCACAACTCCACTGTGTTAATCGTTTGCATATGCTCCTGGATTTTTTGTGGGGAGTGTGCCAAGCACCAGTGTCTCTGTACTTTTCCCACTCTAGTGCCATTTTTTATTCTTTTCACCATGTTGATGACCAAGGTGGAGTCACCTTCCACGATAGTGTTGGTCATCCTTTTGTGGATTAGAATTTCGAGACTAAGCTCTAGGGATCCAAATTTTGCTGCGTTGTTGGTTGAATTTCCCAAACTCCCAGCGTACAATGAATTTATGTTTCCACCATTATCTTTGATCACCCCTCCCATCCTCATCATTCTTAGGTTTCCTTTTTCCACCCCGTCAAAATTTAACTTGAGGAACCATGTTAGACATGGTGTCTAGTTTCTCTCTCCTGATTGGAGTTTCGGTGGCCACCCTACCCGTGTGTTGTTGTGCCCTTCTTTTAGGTGGAAAACTTCCAGGATTCAGGAGTCTTGGCCTATGGGTTGCACTTTTCCAGTCTAGTAGTTGCAGCTCTACACCATTTCTTCTATTTGAGAGATTATTGCTTCCTTGAGTTTCCCTTCTAGAAGGATTTCGTTCCTGAAGATGTGTCAGTTCCTTTCTTTACATATTGCCCATATGATCATCCCTAGCATGAGATTCCTATAGAGGTTCACCATTTCATTTTTTCTATAACTCTCATTCCAGTTATTGATGGTTGCACTGATGTTACCTCAGATCCTATTGAACTGGCAAAAGATGCTTGTTTCCCAATCCCAGATCTCTGCTATGTAATTACATTCATTGAGGAGGTGATTCATTGTTTCTTCCTTTGCTTGACAGAGGTGGCATCATGATGGGCATATGAAACCCCTTTTCCTTAGGTTTTACCAGGTTAGAATTCGGTTGTGAAGTACTAGCCATTTGAAAATTTTGATTTTTGGCCACTGGGGGTTGTCCCAAATCTTTCCCCACTGTTGCGTCAGATCTTCTTGGTCCTGGGCCGTAATGTAATTTCGAGATTATTTTAGGTTGAATTCCCCACCATTTTTCCTTCCCCATATTAGTTGTCCCTCTTGTTCTGAGACTACAATTTTCCTTTTCCCTAATTCCTCATCCACCTCTTTCCCTGTTGTTGCAATTCGATCTCTATTTTTTGGATTGACTTTGTCCCAGATCCTCCATCTGTCGCAGTCATTTTCCTGTTTCCAGTAGTCATGAATTTTGATTTTTCCTTGCGCGGTTATCTTCTGTTGGAGTTCCTCCCTATCTAGATTTTCCATTTTGGGTTCCTATTGCCACACGTCCTCCCAAAATCTAGTTGTTTTACCATTCCTCACTTCTAATAAGCTATGTTTTTGGATCCAGGTTTTGTTGTGTCGGGCTAGATTCCAGATGGTTGATCCCTCCCTTCTGCCAATAAAGTGAATTCGATCATGGTTGTTGATGTTTGGTGCATACTTGGCCTTCCAAAGGGTTTCCCACGATGTTTCCTTTTCTTTTACCCATCTCCACCAAAGTTTTTCCTCGTAGGCTTCATTGGTTACTTGTGGGTCTTGTAATCCCAGGCCTCCTTTGCATTTGGGTTTGCAAACCTTCTCCCAGGCCACAAGGGCCCATTTTTTCTTGATTTACGCACCTCACCACAAGAAGTCCCTTTGGATGGATCTTATTTTTTGGAGTATTCCTTTAAGAGCAGGAAACACTGACATCATATAGGTCAGAATTGCTTGTAGAACCGCTTTGGTCAAAATAAGTCTCCCCGCTAGGTTGAGGGATCTGTAAATCTAGTTTTTCACCCTGTCCTGTAGTTTGTTGATCGCTCCTTCCCATGTTTCCATTTTTAATGCTCTTCCCATTAGGGGGATTCCCAATTATTTCGTTGGGAGCGTTTTGCGTTCAAACCCCAGAATATTTTCCAGGTTTCTTTGAATTGTTGGGTCGGTATTGAAGAAATAGATCATGGATTTGGAGTGATTGATCTCTGTGCCTGAGGATTCCCCAAACTCTTCTAATATTATTTTATAGGCTTTCACTTCCTTGACTATGGGTGTGCCATGGAGTAAGGTGTCATCAACGAATTGTTGGTGCGTGGAGGTGGGGCAGTTTTCGAAAGGTTTGATACCTATTATTTGTCTTATTGTAGTTACACTTTTTATACTTCTACTGAGTCCTTCCATCATCATAATGAATAGGAAAGGTGATAGAAAGCCTCCTTGTCTAATGCTTCTTGAAGGCCATAAGGGTTTGGTTGGATCTCCATTGATTAAAATCAAGTAACTTGTCGTTGAGACTAGGCTGACAATCCAGTTGATCCAGTGTTGCACAAAGCCAAAAGATTCCATTGTCTTGACCATATAGTGCCAGATAATTTTGTCATAAGCCTTTTCTAGGTCAAGTTGGATTATCATCGCCCCTCTCCTATGGAGTTTCAATGTGTTTATCAGCTCATGGGCATGTATGATGTTGTCCACAATTTGTCTCCCTTCTATAAAACCTGACTATTCCTGTGAAATCAATGTGGGTAGGAAAGGTTTCAGTCTATTTTCTATGACTTTGGAGATTGTCTCGTAGATCATATTTCATAAATCTATGGGTTTGTAGCGGTTTGGGGTCCTTGCTTCATTTTATTTAGGGATTAAAGTAATCATTGTGGCATTTAGTGCTTTCAGAATGGAGGCCAAGCGTATGGAGTCTTCCACCACCCCATAAATGTCATGTTTGACCACTTCCCAACAGGATTTGAAGAATTCCACCATGAAACCATTTGGGCCTGGGGCCTTTCCATTAGGCATCTTTTGGACCACTTGGTCAATTTCCTCCTTAGCAATGGGTTGTTTAGGTTGATATTTTGTTCCTCGGTAACTAGCCTGGGGATGTGCTGAGTTATCCTTTGTATGGAATCTGTTCGGTCTTGGTTGAGGTCCTGGGATATCCCATGGAAGTGGTTTACCAGTATGTTTTCAATATCCTTTTGGGACTCTCTCTCAATCCAATCCTGATAGCAGGGTAGCTATACAATATGGGATCTGATGAGATACTAAGAATATGTGATATGGAGGCAGAACACCCACTAATCCTTGTAGAATCTCATGAAGGCATCGCAGGAGGACATTATGCAAGGAAAGAAACTACGAAGAAGGTTCTGTAAGCTGGCCTTTGGTGGCCTACCTTACATAGAGATGCTAAGGATTATGCTAGAGCCTATGATGTGTGCCAGAGAGTTGGGAGACCATCCAAAAGAGATGAAATTTCATTAGCACTGTAGATGACCTTACAAGCATTCTAAAAATGGGCCATTGACTTCGTGGGACCTATCAACCCACCAAGGAAGCGCACAGGAGAAAGGTATATCATTACTGCGATCGAATACTTAACCAGATGGGCCGAAGCCAGAGCAATCAAGGACTATAGTGCAACTACAACTACACGATTTATATTTGATGACATAATAACCAGGTTTGGATGATCCAAGATCCTTATGAGTGACCAAGGCATGCACTTCATCAATCAAACAGTTGAAGCATTGACTGAGGAGTTTACCATCTACCATCAGAAGAGCACACCTTATCATCCTCAGGAAAATGGAACAGTCGAAGCATTCAACAAAATCTTGGAGACAACATTGACGAAGATTTGTAATGTGAACAGCGATGATTAGGATTTAAGAGTACCGGCAGTACTTTGGGCCTATAGAACCACTTGCAAGAAACTAACCATGCAGACCCCTTTTAAGATAGTCTATAGTCTCAAAGCTATTGTCCCAATGGAATACCTTATGCCAAGCTTAAGAATTGCTTCCTTTACAGATATGGATGACACTGGAGCTATTCAGGAGAGGCTTGCACAGTTGGTTGAACTGGAAGAAGACAAATTTATTTTAGGATTTCATCAGCACGTTCAGAAGGACAGAGAGAAGGCCTACCATGACAGGCACATCAAGAAGAAGGCATTCAAGAAAGGTGACTTAGTACTGGTGTATGACAATAAGTTTATAAAACACCCAGGGAAGTTCAGAATGCATTGGATTGGACCATATGAGATCGCCTATGTTATAGAAGGAGGAGCTACACAGCTGAAGACGTTGAACAGAGAATGGAAGGAAGGATTGGAAAATGGGAGTCAGTTGAAGTTGTACTATGACAAACAACTGCCTCGTAGATTTTAGTAAAAAAAAGAGGAAAAGGGTCTAGGTATCAGGTGTAGTTGAAACTGGGTACCAGACACAGAAAATATAGTCTGCATAAGGAGGAAGAGGAGACATAAAGTAGAAAGTAAAGGTTGCACTGTGCAGTCCAAAACCGAAGAAAAATAGAAGGATCATGTCTAAAGTGCCTCAGGATGAGTCACATGTGAGTGTTGGGGGCCTGTTGGCCCTTGAGTATGGAATCAAGCGAAGATCAAGGAATAAGAGGTAAAATGCGAACTTCGCGGGAGACACAGTGACTATTACTGGGTCGAAGTAAGCAAAAGAGCATAAAAGAAGGAGTGAAGCCTAAGAAAGCTAGCCTTTGGATGAGAAGATCAGGGATGACAGATAAGAAAGGTATATGGATCAAGGACAAATCATATAGCGGGAAAATCCACCATTAGCATCACACGTAAAGAAAGGAGAAATAGGATGGCGAAGCCCGAGAAAAGAGGGTCAAGTTGACCTAGGGTTTTAGACACCTAGGGTTTGTATATCTAGGATTTTGACACATAGGTCTCGACCTAAGGTTGTCAGTGAGGGACTATATTGTATAAATAGAGTTTGAGAGGACCTAGTTCAGGTCGGTACTGTTGTTGAGCATTGTTATTGATTGTTGTTCATTGAGAGAATATTGTATTGTGAGTGAGAGAAGTGCTACGAGTAAGAGATTTCTGGCATTGTAAGATATTTAGTTGGGTGTGAAGATCAAGTCATGTAGTTGGGTGCATAGGAGGGGGAGAGAAACAGAGAAGAAGAAGAAGATATGCTAGCAGAGAGCGTAGATAAGAACTGTAATCTTTACCTTAATATATCATAAGCACAGTTTTGTCTTCCTATGTCCCTTCTTTTCCAGTGTCCTTCTTTCTCTTCCTGTGACCCTTCTTTTCCTGTGACTTGGACTGGTTTTCGGGAGACTATTTGTGAGGGTCATATTTGTCATACTTTGGTTGTTGTGGATTTGTAGACCCAAACTCCCATTTGTTTTGGTGCTTAAATTTCTACTCAATTTTAACAACATATTGATAAGCAGCACCGAGTGATGAGATGTCCAGAAAATCCATTTCAGTTTGGATGTATCTATGTAGAGCCCCACAGTCAGAACCAAATGTCGTTCGAATTCTATGATACCCAGCTTGGTGTGAAAGGTATGGAAGGTATTGGTGAACTTCAGAACTACTTGGCCCCTCTCTTTTCGCATTGTGGTCCATTTCATGTACTGGTCCTCATAGTTGCCAACAGGGTAATACTGTTCCTTTAACACATCCACAAAAAAATCCCAAGTGGGCTCAGCCCCACATATTCTAGACTCCTCTATGGAAATTTTATCCCAGTAATTTTCCCACCAATGTTTGACATGAGATAGAGATTTAAGGAATGCAAAGGTGATCTTTTCTCTGTCGAAAAAATTGTGAACAGAGAAATAACATTCTAGCAGAGTTAACCATTTGTCCAGGGCTTCTGCATCTATCTGTCCTTCAAATACAAGAATATCAAAATTAACTTATACCTTGAAAGGTGAGGTGCCTCCAAAGTTCCTATTTGATGAAGATGCTCCTATTGCTATCGACAGGCATTGAAGGATGTGGGAAAAATTATCCATAATTGTGTCCCTCTGTCGCGTGAGAGCTTGCTTAAGCAACAAATTGATAGGATGGTATACTCCATCGTTTTTATTTTATTCCACCATTGAGGGTATCTTGGGTGTGTGAGAGATATTTCCTCAGGAGAAACAAGCTCGAGAACCAACTTACTATTCTTGGACCTTGTTGGGGACATGCACTGAAAAAACGATCAAGAGCAGCATGCTTTGATACCACTGATCCGGATTATTTTCTACACGAAATAAGAGTGGAGATATAATAAAGAAATGTACAAAGATATTGCATATATCCAATAATATAACAAAAATTTATTATAGATACAACCATAAACACAGATATACGGTAATACACAATTTCTATTAATGAAATAAATGTACAGCGACTATAAAAATATAGAGTGAAAGACTCACTAGAATGGTGGCAGCTTATCTCTGAGAAGAGATGTGACAACTACTTGCATTCACCAGAAGATGATTACAATAAGGCTCTGAAGTCAATTTTACCATAAGAAGGAATGTCAAAAACCCTAGACATCCAAAAACCTAACCCTAGGAGATGAAGTGCCAAAATTCATGTGGGCCCCATTTGGGTAAGTTGGTACATCAACTTCTCGGAGTCGTAACTTTTGCATACGATCTTCGTTTCAGGCGTATGATAGCCCGTTGGAAAGGTATCATTGAGGAGATTCATTTTAGCCATAATATCAAAGGAACATAAATATTTCAAAACTATTTTCCCAAAAAACATCATTTAGGGCCTCAAAATGACCCCGGAAGTTAAAAACTGCTAAAAATAGTGAATTACCAAAATTGCAAGAAAACTATTTTGAGCCTATTAGAAAAGGTGGGTGGCCATTAATATCCACCTGGATCAATCCTCCCTCCTTATGAAGTAATGTTCTCCATTGCGTTGAGTGGTCGGGGGAGAGGGAAAAGCGTCTGTTGAATCTGCATCTTGATGAGTTGCTTTCCTTGTTGGAGAAGTTGTGCTGCTTAGCTTGTTGAGGGTTGTCACAAACATCTGGTTGGAAGGGTCGGACATTTTTAAGAAGACTAGATACATGATATTATTTTGTACAAAAGGAATATTTACACTTTGTTGCAGTCTTGTCGACCTGCTTCTGTTGGATAGAAGGTGCTTGGGCCGAGGCTGTAGTTGTTGCAGCATCCTTTTGTTCACCTTTTGAATAGATTGTGAAGAAGATGAACTTTGTAGTATGAGATAATAACTTGTGGAACTGTTTAGGTGGAATAGTAGTCATAACTACCTCTGATATTCTATGGAGATGACCCCCCAGAGAAACAATGACACTGTGGGGTCGAGACTCATAAGCGGCATGGCATCTCCACATATCTGGCTGGCCCAAGAGAACATCATAGACATCTAATGGGGAAACATCACATAATACCTCATCCTTGAAGGGATGGATGACGTATGACAATTGACATTGCTAGATGACACGAAGATCTCATCTTTGGCAAAGCCACTGGATGTTGTATGATTGCGGGTGTGGTGTTATCGACAATCCAAAATGTTTGATGACCTTTGTTGAGATGAGGTTCTTCTGGCTTCCACTATCAACAATAAAATATAGTTGGGTCCACTTCACCCACATATGTGAATGAAAAAGGTGCTCCCCCTATTCAATATTTTTTGGTTCTTCTGGTTGAATTGTTGTGGTCACGACAATAGCAGTGGGGTCTTCCTTGATGATCTGTCTTTTACCAATATTTTTAGAATCAGATTCTGAATCAGGGTTCGGTTCCTTGTCTCTGTTCTCGACCACCAATGACTATTTTGAGCGACATTCACTGGTGTTGTGCCAGGGGCTTTTGTGGAAATTGCACCATTTTCTGGTGTCCTTCTTTGTCTTCCTGTGACCCTTCTTTTCCTGTGGCTTGGACTAGTTTTCGAGAGACTTTTTGTTAGGGCCGCCTTTGTCATACTTTGGTTGTTGTGGATTTGTAGACCCAAACTCCCGTTTGTTCTGGTGCTTAAATTTCTGCTCGATTTTAACAACATATCGATAAGCAGCACTGAGTGATGAGATGTCCAAAAAATCCATTTCAGTTTGGATGTATCTATGTAGAGCCCCATGGTATTTCAGAACCAAATGTCGTTCAAAGTCTTTGATACCTGTTGTTGGGAAAAATACCCTACGGACTAGCAAACTAGGGTCAAACTTGCATGCAAATTTTGACCGTAAAGAAATGACTTTTTAACCTACCACCCAAAACTTAAACCCCTCTTTCACAATACATGCATGGAAAGGAACTACTAACCTTTTTACTGATGTTTGGTGTAGATCCTCCGTTGCACTTTTGACCGCTTGCTTGCGCTGTTCCTTCAAAAGTTATCCTGCAATCAAGACAAACAACTACGCATGCATGCTACTTTTCTACTTGAGGGTTAGAAATTAAGCATAAATTACACAAACCATAGATAACTCATGCATTGGGATGGGAAAAGTATTCTTTTATTATTTTCAAAATGAATCAACTTACAATCAAAGTCAAGACCAGCCACCGCTCCTTGATCCTGATCTTGGGCTCCTCCTCTTCTTTTGTCCTCCAAATGCTTTGCGTTAATTCTCCTTAGGCTTGAGGAAAGGATAAAGGGTTGGGACAATGGACTCGGCAAATGGGCAGAGTTTCTTCGCTATAATTTTCCTCCTCCAAATAGTACCCCTACCCCTTCTTTTATAGGCTAGAAGGAGCTAGGGTTTTGGACGAACTCTCGACCATGCATGG
>JZKD02S0065083.1:180590-197987 GCA_000966675.3 Picea glauca
ATATATATATATATATATCATGTTTTTGTATGTCAGAGTATTTGACAAGTAAACGTTTGTTGCATGCAGATGTGGGACTCGTGCGACCTACCGATTATGCATGAAATAGGCGTTACCCACGGCTAGAAGTCGTGGTTGCTGTCGCTGGGGGAGCAGCAATAGCCGGGAACCTCCCAGCAAGAGAGGTCGAGAGGGTCCTGAGGCGAATTGAGCAGAACTTCACTGTGCTCACTCGCACAATCCCGATGGCAGAGATAGAGGACCTGCCGCCATCCATGCAGCCTCATGTTGTGGGGGCACCTCGGACATGGGTCTGATTGTTTAGGCATTCATCCCATGCTATAGATGACTATAACAGGGCCCACAGGCCCTGAATAGACTTTAGACTTTTTGATGTGCCACAAGCACTTATATGTATATATTTTTTGAGGGAATAAGCCCAGTGACTCATTACTATTCCCATTTTTTAGGTGCTTGCGTCCATCTATGCACTCTGAGGATTTTATGATGTTTATATATGGTTTTTATCTCTTTTTGTGTCTTATGGATTATGTGTGCAAAAATGTATTTACATGTTTATTTACATGGGTAAGATCCCAATATAAAATGTGATTAGCTAGAGTATCTGTAACTTGGTTTAATCTCCTAGGAACATGAAAATATGTAATATAATCAAAGTTGCGTTCTAAGAGACGTACCCTAAGGAATCGTCGGTGTAAAGTTGGATCCTGAACCTGGTATATTCTGTTTAGCTGCGACACAACCAGTTGAGCATCTAGATAGACCCGGAGATGAGAGATACCCAATGACAAGGCGTCACGAAGCAACTCAATAACTGCACTATACTCAACAAAATTATTTGTGGTGTCACCTAAGCATATCCCTCCGAAAGATAACAACTGACCCTGTGGTGTAAATATTACCCAAGATGCGGAGGCAAGCCTCCGTGTGTGTCGACTAGCACCGTCCGCATACCCAATGAACACCTCAGACTCACTTGACATCTTCCATATTGACAAAAGATAACATCAATGACACGTCCATACCACTTTTAAAAGAAACGTAAAAAGTAATAGTACAAAGACTATACATATGTTACAAAAAGCTACCCACAATGACCTCTCTATGAGTAATACTTCTTGAGGTAGAGCCCATTTCTAGGCTCCGCCAAAGCATTCCTTTCAAAATTGACCAAACGATAAGCACCCTTTTTTAATACCTCTTTGATAATGAAGGGTCCGAACCACATGGTTTTAAACTTTCCTGCCCCTAGGGGGTCCTTGTCTTGGTCATAGACCAGGACAAGGTCACCCTCAGAAAAAATCCGAGGATGAACGGACCTATCATATTGACACTTGACCTTAAGTTTATGAGCCTCATTGGCCAGGGCTGCATCGTGACGCTGTTCATCAAGTTGCTCAAGGTGTACTAACCGTTCTTCAAGTGGAGAAGTGTCTGGCAATAATTGTACTGCCAATTTAAGAGATGAGATTTGACATTCGATGGGCAAGACTGCCTCCAGCCCATAAACGAGTTGGAAAGGTGAGAAACGGGTTGCAATCTTAACTGATGTTCAGTAAGCCCATAATGTCGAGTATAACATCAAATGCCAATTTGACTTGGATGAGTTGATAGTTCACTATAGAATAGTCTTAAGATTTTTGTTTACAGCTTCCACCTGCCCATTGGCTTGGGGGTAGTAAGGTGAGGAATGTTCTTGCCGTAACCCAAGATTTGATGTTAATTCAGACATCATTTGGTTCTAAAAGTGACTACCATGGTCAGTGACAATCTCTCTTGGGACGTCGAACCGTGCTATAATCTAGTTGAATAAGAAGAGAGATGTAGTCTCTCCATCATCTTTAAACGTTGGCATAGCTTCGACCCACTTAGTGAAGTAGTTGATAGCTACGATGATATAGCAGTGCCCCCTTGCTGACGGGGGGTTGCATGTAGTGTAATCAATCCCCCACTTAGTGAAGGGACCAAATGTGATGACAGGAAACATGGGAGCTGGATGTGCCCTCATCTTTCGAGAGAAGATTTGGCACGGATGGCACTTCTTGACCGACTCGGTACAATATTTGATAAGTGTGGGCCAGAAGTAACCTGCTCGTAAAATATTTTGGGCTGTTGCCAACCCAGATAAGTGACCGCCACAATCTCCTGTATGACAATCGTTGAGCACTATGATGGCCTCCTCATGAGTGAGACATCGACGCAAGATGCAGTCTACACCTCTCTGATACAACGTATCATCGAGTATGAGATAATTCTTAGCCTGATGGCGTATCCACCGACGCTCGTCATGAGAAGCAGAGGTGGGGCACTTCAAAGTCTGGAGATAGATCAATATATCTCCGTACTAGGGGTTTGAATATTGAATCAAAACCATATCCCCCTAGATAGGCGATTCCTCAAGCACAACATCACCTGACTCAACCAAAAGCTAAGAAATAAGTTCTGTGAAGACCAATGACTTCTTGGACTTCGTTGAAATGAAGTCTAAGTCAAATTCTTGGAGGATGACCATCCATCTACTGATTTTACCGTCGATAACTCATCATGTCAACATGTACTAGAATGGATTCACGACAGCAACGACGGTGGTCTTGCGAAATAGAACATAGTGACAGAACTGTTGAACAGCATGAACTGCTGCCAACGCAAGTTTTTCGAGATGGGAATAATTAAGTTCCTGTCCTACGAGGCCTTGGATCAGGTAATAGATCACATATTCTGAAAACGAATCATCTTCCTGAACTAAAACCATGCCTATGGTTGACTCTGCGACAGCCAAATATAATAAGAAATCTTTGTTATAATTAGGTGGTCGTAGTAGAGGTGCGGTTGTGAGGGCATGTTTTAATGCATCGAAAGAGCGTTGAGCGGCTTCGTCCCAGAAAAAGCGAACATCTTTCTTAAGTAAACACATAAATCCCTTGGTGATTTTGGCATAGTTGGCGATGAAGCATCGTAAGAAGTTTGCCTTGCCTTGAAGACTTTGAAGTTGTAAGATTGTGCGTGGGGGCGGCAACTGGATTATTACCTCCACCTTAAGAGGATCCACCATGATCCTTGTTGTTGATATGATGAAACCTAACAAACGTCCTGACATGACGCAAAAGCTACACTTGTTGGGATTCAAGTGAATCCTGAAGTAGCGATAGTGTTCAAAGATTAGTCTGAGGTGCGTAGGATGATCATTTCGCTTGTGAGAGCGTGATGCTAAATGATCTAATAGGCCTCGACTATATGTTTGAGGTCGTGAAATGCAAAAGACATGGCCCACTGGAAAGTGGCTCCAGCATTATTGAGGCCAAAAGGCATCTTACGATAGGTGAATTTACCCCACAAACAAATGAATGTTGTTTTGTGTTGGTCCTCAGGTTTGATTTGGATTTGATTATATCCTGAAAAACCATCCATGAACGAAAAGGCTTCACAACTGACACATTCATCAATGATGTGGTCAATGAATAGGGTTGGAAAATTATCTTTTGGACATGCCTTATTCAAATCATGGAAATTGGTACATACATGAATTGTGCCTTGTTTTTTATTGACCGGCACGGGGTTTGACACCCATTGAGTCAAATGAATAGGATAAATGAAACCTTCCTTGAGTAATTTCTCAACCTCAAGCTTAATGGTTTCTTCTTTCTTAGGATTAACTGGACGCAGTTTCTGTTGAACAGGCTTGGCATCAGGATACATTGTGATTTCATGTTCAACTATTTTCGGATCGATACCTGGCATTTCCTCATAAGACCAGGAAAAAATGTCACGGGATTCTTTGAAAAGATCCGTGTAAACCTGAATCTCTTCGAGGGAGAAATATGCTCCGACGAAGACATTCTCCATGACGCCAGGGTTTCGGGAGATATCGATAGGTATATTTCAGCGATAGTCTCCATATTCCCCTCGGCCTAAATTTCCTATGTAGCTAAGAGGTTAATAGGACACAGCTGATCTCCCTTCATGGTGATAGTGAATTCTCCTACCTCGATTTAGCTTAACTTTGGGAGGAAATATGACCTGTGATGAAGATATTCCCAAGGTTTGTCCAGACTAGTCATTGCTTCGATTACTGCTTCGTCAGAAGGAAAGACTAAGTCTAACGAATCGATGGTAGCAAGAGAACCCTAAGCCCAAATAGGCTCTAGAAGTGGATCCAACTCTTGTGAGGGAGTTGGATCAGGGTTAGCTGAAGCTTGCTGGACTAAAGAGTACGCTACTTCAACAGCCGACAAGGGCATGGACATGCTGGAGTTCCCTGTCTCATCCATTGTGGCTGATGGGGAAGGAAGAATCCAAGGATCCTCAAAGTAAGTCATGCGGAATGACGAAACTTGAAAAATCTCAGCCTTATGGTGATTAGATATAAACTTGACATGGTCATGAGGAGGTGGGTAATCGAAGGTACCCATCAAAGATGGGCACAAACCAACTCCTACGTTAACGACACTAGCTTGAGGATTATCAATCATGGGAACCGTGGATGCCCCCAAAGATGGGTCAGGTCTTGAGAAAGACAATTGATCAATGGTCACTATCCGACCCTCATGTGGAAACAACAAGACTCGAAAAATTGTAGCAACCACAGCTTGCATAGTGTAAGTCCAACTCCAACCTAACAGGAGGTTATAGTCAAGGGGGGCATTGACTACCTCTACTTCGACGCACACAGTCTTCCCTCCTAACTGCACAGGGAAAGAAGGGACGATGCCATGTGGTCGGAAAGAACGAACATCGAACGCAGTGAGGAGAGTAGGTGATGGAGACAAAGCGGGCTGGCCAATGGCCTTCAAACATGCTAATGAAATAATGCATGTCAAGGCACCCTCGTCGACCACCCTGCGGAAGATATTGCATGTAAAAGTTTTCGTGGGATGAGCCACTACTATCTGAAATGCTATGTGGTAAGGCAGACGAGGTTTTAAGTTGGTCATATCTAACATGATGGTACCCGGGTTACAAGTCTCAGTAGAGCCTAAAGTAGTCAACAAGGCTTTCCTCTGAGCAGGGCAGCTTTGGAGGACCTCCAAAGCAGACATCACACAAGGGGTTTGTAATAAATCTTCCACCACAGAGTAATTCTGGGAGGCCCTTGCGTTTGGGTTGTGAGAAGCTTTCTTAAATGCACCCTTTGGAATGCATGTCATTTTTTCACCCAACGTCTTCTCGATCTGTAGAGGAAGAGACGGGACCTTAGCTTCTTTACCCTTCTTAGAGGCGCTTGGTTTACTATAGTCGTGTGCTCTAGTCATTATTAAAGCATCACCCCTAACCATATATACATTCGCGGATGAGGAATTGTTTGGAGGAGGGCAGGTTTCTTGGCTACCCCCTTCGACACTTATAGAGGCTTGAGTTGAATTTTGCCCATGCTGAAAGGGATTAGACAACATGGCTTATTGTTGCTGTGTGACAAACTTTTGGGCCTCTGCAAGTCGAGGACAAAAATGGTTCGGGTGGTCTTCCACACACAAGTTGCATGAATACCTCGCCTTCCATTTTTCCTTGGTGCCCTCGCCAGCGTTATCAGTGGGTTTTGTCTCCCCCTTACCCTTTTTTCATTGTTTTTTCTTCCCTTCAGGCTGTTGGGTGGCCTTTGGGTTGGCCGTCTGCACAGAGTGTACTTTCGATGTTTGGGTAGGAGGAGCAGCCAAAGTAGTAGTATGGCTAGCCATCGAGTGTTCTATAGATAACTGTTGCAATTTCTTTGTCAATTGCTCAGCGGGCTTGGTTTGTGCTGAACCAACAATACCATCAACATGTGGTCCAGCTCTCTATCTAGTTTTATCCAGTATCGATCGTGGTGCATCCGACAAGATGTTGTATAATAAACTATACTGAGAATAGATGAGCTCAAACTGTTGATCCCTCATGATGGAATCTTCTTCGGAGAAAAATCCTGAAGTCGCGATGTCTTTGGATAATTTTGGGACTAAAGACTTAAGGAACCACTCAAGCAGGAATGCTGGTGGGACTGGTACTTTGATTAGACTCTTTCGACATCTCCACTCTCGAATATGATCAGAGATATGGTCTGCTATTGTCTGTTCAAAATTGGCCAGCAGCTCTGTGCCAGCGTCATATCTTACAGGTAACTGGAAATGGTTAAGGAAGGCCATCACCAGTTCACCAAAAGAAGCGTATCTTGAGCGATCAAGCTCGATGTACCATTTTGCGGCACTCCCGATAAGAGTGCATTGAAACAATCGCAACTATACGGAATCATCTTTCAATGAGTTAGATGAACACCAAAGATGAAAAGTAGTCACGTGATCACCTGGATCTTCGTTAGGCTTGGCCTCGAACTTTGGAATGTCTGAAGGCAACTTTGTTGGCATAGGAGGCCAACGTGGATCGTGACAAATAGGATCATTTAACAACCTTGTCAAATCTAGCAAGTGTAATGTCGCCAGGAATGGTAGTTTGGGTTGTTGTTGATAGCCTGGGAAAAAGGGTCCTGGAGTTTGACCGGCACCAGGTTGCCAGGAAAAGTTTGGCTGCTGGCCCGGATTCTGGTAGAAACCATGGCCCTGACCAGCGTAAGGATTTTTCATATGTGGAGACATCATTGGTTGATTCCCCATAAAGGACATAGGATGTTGGGCATGCATCATCTTTGAAGGAATTTGGGAAGGATTACCCCATGCTGGTCCTGATGGGAGTGGCATAGAAGTCTATCCAGGGTTCCATTGACTGTGGAAAGAACCACCCTAGAACAACATTCCAGAGGAGGGAACGGATCCTTGTCCTGAGTTCCAAGGTCCTGCTATATGTGCCCCCGGCGTAGGAATAGTACCCTGCGCCGAAGTAGACTATCCAAAAATGGGAGTGCCCCTAGACAGGAAAGCGGTGGATGCAAAAGTGTTGTTACCAAATGTCCCATTCCAAACAAATGGTGATGAACCTACCAGCATAGTTTGCGCAGGTGTTCCTTGACTCCCGGCTCCAAATGAACTAGTGTGTGTAGGCTGCCCGGTGGACTGCTGATGTAGACCACCAAGCGAAGGGGACGAAGGAGAGATGTGACCTCCAACATAAGGAAAAGCATTAAAAGGGACAGGAATGCCCCCAAGTTGACATTGCAGAGGAGCGTTAGAGCTCCCTGCCCCCAGACCAAAAGTCTGTAAAGTGGAGTAAGTGAGTGCACGACTTGTACTTGAACTAGGCATACCGTATGAAAATGGAGGGCCTGTCGCACTAGGTGTGAGGGGAGGTGTGGCCGTCGTGATAGATGGGATCGGTCCACTATGTGGCGTAGTTGCAGCCGAGACCATGGTGGCTCAGACCGACGATGGCAAGTTAGGAGATGATTCTCCTGTGGTAGCAACTGTGGTGGGAATAGAAGAATTCCCAGAGGAAGTAACAACGTTTGTTGCCATAGCTATGTGAGGCACTGACAAGCTTTCATAAAATTGGATAGGTACAATAACCAATGTCCAAGTATCAGTGATTGGGGTTTCAACTGAGCCAATATTGGCAGTTGATTCCTCTGGGAGTTTTTTGGGCAAAATGGTTTGTAACCCGGTTGCTTCAAAAGACCCTTGTTGGTCTAGCTTCCGCCTCAATGGTGGCGGGGGTGGCTCCAGTATAACCGACGGCAGGCCCATAAGCCTTCGTGACCAGCGGAGCTTGGGATCCTCCACTGTGTGAAAAGATCCAAGACACGCTAAGGTATTCTACACGTTCAAACAGTAACACACAAAAAAAGAAGCCCCTAAGAGCTAAGACAAGCAAACACTAAACTAGTTGGAAGAACAGTTACAACAACCAACACTAGAGCAACTTACCGGTGCAAGTGCAACTCGAAAACGAAAGCACCCTCCGGGTATACTCTGCAAAGCATGGCCTGATTTCTGTCTTAGGTATCGCGGTATACCCCCGCAGTCACTTGTGTATGTCCCTAAAAAGATTGGCAACTAGTTTTCCAGCACGCGAACAGTCACCAGGCAGGTACAGTCGAAAGTCGGGTAGACCACAATGAGCAGGGTATCAAGCCCGAAACCTGTCAAGGGTATCAAGAGAAAATGGTCCGGAAGACAACTGAGGACCTCGAATGAATTGGAGACCCACGAAGCCTCGTGGCAAATACAAATGATGGAATCCCAAAACAAGCCCTCGATATGTGTTCTCCACTACGCTTGGTCCGGCTTTGGAGGGGTTATCTCCGCTACCATTCCTTACGCGACCTCATTTTTATCCCCTATGCTAGAGGGGGATCCCGGATAACTTTCACGAAACTGGACTTCTACACTCCCTATCACAAACTCCAATGTTTGGTTTTGAGTGGCCTTGGAGAGTTTCCTCTCCAACCTAATCGAAGGCCCTAGGTCCTAAACTAGTGTATGAACCCTACAAACAAAAAGTCTAATAGATTTTAAATTAGCATTGATTTTATGGGATTTTTTTTTACGTCACGGGGTATGAAGGTGAAACTGATGATGTGTAAAGACTCAAATCAAAAATGAATGACAAAAGATGGAAACAAAATGCTTTTACAAAATGCAAAAATAAACAACTTTTCACAAAGAAAGACTTCTTTTTCTTTTCAATTTTTCTAAGATTTCATGCAGCAAACATAAAGGAATTTCGCTCGACTATGAGCTACTTATTCTCTAAATGTACTGCAAAAGCTTATGAACAAAAAGACTTCTCCCTAGATATTGATGCAGAAACACAATCTTCAAACAAAGAAGAAAATGAAAAGATTTTTTTTTCTTTTTTTTTTAATTTAAGTGCTAATCAAGCAACAAAGGGAAAATACAGACAAGCAAAAAACCAAGAAAGACAAATTCTGGCTTAAAGTGCAGATCACAAAGAATCAAAGTAAAGGCACACAATGGAGATTAAGAAAACAAAGACTCTGAAGCTTGACTAAAAACCATAAAACAAAATTTTTCTTTTTCTGTTTTCTTGTCAACTATCAACTAAGAAAAAGTAGGCTAAAGGTAAGAGGACCTAACCTACTGATTGTTCAACCCTAGAATCAAACACCTGAGAGGAATGCTTCTCATCAAAGGAGGGGATAACTTCCCCACCCTGATTAAAAAGAAGCTTGTCAAGCACGCTACTGTCACTAAAACAACACGCGGGTAAACGCGTGCTGAGCTGAAACAGGCAGTGTGTACACGCGGTCTGGCCTTGTACAGGCCTCGTGTATGTATAAATTCTAAGACAAAAATAAACGCAGGCAGCCCAAACTAGGAAGAGGCCTCTGGTATTGACAACCAAGGTCTCTTGAAGGCTTGGATGCTTCTTCTAACAAAAAAGAAAAATAATTGCAAGGAATAACCAAACACAAAAAGACAATCTGAGACAAGACCGTAAACTAGCAAGACTTAGACAGGATCTAGAAAACCCCCTGAGAATGTATAATTCTGACAAGGAAGAGGAGGACTACCTCTTAAATTTCTCTGAACCTACACGCTACTGAAACCTCTACAGCTAGTGTTCACACCTGGGATGTAAGAGGTTAGGGCGCGGGCACACGCGTGTAGGCCTTCTGTAGGTTGCGTGTACCTCTGTGTGTCCCGATAATTACCGTCAAGCAACAGTCAAGGAAAAACTGGTATAAAGAACTAGGTTCCCTGCTAGCTCAGAACTAACAAAAAACAAACAGACAAAGAAAGATAGAAAATCTAATCTTTTAAACTACCCAAAAACCTCAACTAAATCCGGAAACCCTAAAGAGTATCTTCCCTAGTACGGTTGCCAATTCTGTTATTGGGAAAAATACCCTACGGACTAGCAAACTAGGGTCAGACTTGCATGCAGATTTTGACCATAAAGAAATGACTTTTTAACCTACCACCCAAAACTTAAACCCCTCTTTCACGATACATGCATGGAAAGGAACTACTAACCTTTTTACTGATGTTTGGTGTAGATCCTCCATTGTGCTTTTGACCGCTTGCTTGCGCTGCTCCTTCCAAAATTATCCTGCAATCAAGACAAACAACTACGCATGCATGCTACTTTTCTACTTGATGGTTAGAAATTAAGCATAAATTACACAAACCATAGATAACTCATGCATTGGGATGGGAAAAGTATTCTTTTATTATTTTCAAAATGAATCAACTTACAATCAAAGTCGAGACCGACCACCACTCCTTGATCCGATCCTGGGCTCCTCCTCTTCTTTTGTCCTCCAACTGCTTTGCGTTAATTATCCTTAGGCTTGAGGAAAGGCTAAAGGGTTGGGACAATGGATTTGGAAAATGGGCAGAGTTTCTTCGCTATAATTTTCCTCCTCCAAATGGTATCCCTACCCCTTCTTTTATAGGCTATAAGGAGCAAGGGTTTCGGACGAACTCTCGGCCATGCATGGATGGGAGTTTCAGTTAATTGACCCATAGCTTTTTGTCCCATCGGCAACTTTCCTATTTTTGTGTTTTGTTAGGTACGCACGGGCTGTAGTAGGCCTGGCAGCATGTACACGCATGTAGTAATGGGTTAGGGCGCATGGGCCTTGACCCAAGAGGATTTTCAAGGAGGTTGTTCAGCAGATGTTTTGGCAATGAAAGGACATGAGTTGGCCTGATTCCAGGTAAGCATGTGTGGTGCAATTTAGGGTTACAACAATACCCAGCTTGTTGTGCAAGGTATGGAAGGTATCGGTGAACTTCGGAACTACTTGGCCCCTCTCTTTTCGCATTGTGGTCCATTTCATGTACTGGTCCTCATAGTTGCCAACAGGGTAATACTGTTCCTTTACCAGATCCACAAAAAAATCTCAAGTGGGATCGACCCCCTATATTCTAGACTCCTCTATGGAACTTTTTTGCCAGTAAGTTTCCCACCAATGTTTGACATGAGGGAGATATTTAAGGAGTGTGAAGGTGATCTTTTCTCTGTCGGAAAAATTGTGAACAGAGAAATAACATTCTAGCAGAGTTAACCATTTGTCTAGGACTTCTGCATCTATCTGTCCTTCAAAAACATGAATATCAAAATTAACTTATACCTTGAAAGGAAAGGTGCCTCCAAAATGGTTTTTTGATGAAGATGCTCCTGTTTCTATCGGCAAGTGTTGAAGGATGTTGGAAAAATTCTCCATCATTTCGTCCCTCTGTCACGTGAGAGCTTGCTCAAGCAATAGATTGTTAGGATCATCTTCTCCATTGTTTTTCTTTTCATCCACCATTGAGGGTTTATTGGGTGTGTGAGAGAAATTGTCCTCAAGAGACACAAGCTCGAGACCCAGCTTGTTATACTCAGACCTCATCGGGGACATGCACTAAAAAAACGATCAAGAGAGCCCTGCTCTGATACCACTGATCCAGATTATTTTCAACACGAAATGAGAGTTGAGATATAATAAACAAATGCACAGAGATATTGCAGATATCCAATAATATAACATAAATGTATCAGAGATACAACCATATAGTAATACACGATTTCTATTAATGAAATAAATGTACAGAGACTGTAAAAATACAGAGTGAAAGACTCGCTAGAATGGTGGCAACTTATCTCTGAGAAGAGTTGTGACGGCTACTCGAATTCACCAGAAGATGATTACAATGAGGCTTTGAAGGCCTTTTTACCATATGTAGGAATTCCAAAAAACCTAGACATCCAAAAACCTAACCCTAGGAGATAAAGCACCAAAAGTGATGTGGGCCTCGTTTGGGTAAGTTAGTACATCGACTTCCCGGGTTCGTAACTTTTGCATACGATATCTGTTTTAAGCATATGATAGCCCATTGGAAAGGTATCATCAAGGAGATTCATTTTATGTGAAATATCGAAGGAAATTTCATATTGGAAACCTATTTTCCAAAAAAAAAATTAAAAAAAAAATTAAAGAAAAAAAAAACATCGTTTAGGGCATCAAAATGACCTCGGAAGTTAAAAACTGTTAAAAATAGTAAATTACCAAAATTGCCAGAAAACGGTTTTGAGCCAGTTGGAAAAGGTGGGTCGCCACCGATATCCACCTGTATCAATCCTCCCTCATTAATAAGCAATGGTATCCATTGCGTTGAGTGCCTCGGGGAGAGGGAAAAGCGTCTGTTGAATCTGCATCTTGATAAGCTGCTTGCCTTGTTGGAGAAGTTGTGCTGCTTAGCTTGTTGAAGGTTGTCACAAACATGTGGTTGGAAGAGTTGGACCTTTTTAACCAATCTGGATACATGATATTATTTTGTGCAGAATGAATCTTTAGACTTTGTTGCAATCTTGTCGACCTACTTCTGTTGGATAGAAGGTGCTTGGGCCGAGGTTGTAGTTGTTGCGGTATCCTTTTGTTCACCTTTTGAACATATTGTGAAGAAGCTGAATTTTGTAGTATGAGATACTACCTTGAGGCACTATTTAGGTGGAACAGTAGTCGGAACTACCTCTGGTATTCTGTAGAGATGACCCCCCAGAGAAACAATGACACTGTGGGGTCGAGACTCATAAACAACATGGCATCTCCACATATATGGCTGGCTAAAGAGAACATCATAGACATCCAGTGGGGAAACATCACATAATACCTCATCCTTGAAGGTCTAGATGTCGTATGACAATCGACACTACTGGCTGACATGAAGATCTCATCCTTGGCAAGGCAACCTGATGTTGTATGGTTGCGGGTGTGGTGTTGTCCACAATCCCAACTGTTTGATGACCTCTGCTGAGATGAGGTTCTTATGGTTTCTACTATAAACAATAAAATGAAGTGGGATCCACTTCACCCACATCTATGAATGAAAAAGGCGCTCCCCCTCTTTAAGATTTATTGGTTCTTCTGGTTGAATTGTTGTGGTCATGACAATAGCAGTGGGGTCTGCATCAACGATCTGTCTTTACTAGTATTTTCAGAATTAGATTTTGAATCAAGGTTCGGCTCCTTGTCTTTGATCTCGGCTGCCAATGACTATTTTGAACGACATTCATTGGTGTTGTGCCATGGGCATTTGTGGAAATCGCACCATTTTTTGGTGTCCTTCTTTGTCTTCCCATGACCCTTATTTTCCTGTAGCTTGGACTAGTTTTCGGGAGACTGTTTGTTAGGGTCGTCTTTGTCATACTTTGGTTGTTGTGGATTTGTAGACCCGAACTCCCATTTTTTTTGTGCTTAAATTTCTGCTCAATTTTAATAGCATATTGATAACCAAGATTGAGTGATTAGATGTCCAGAAAATCCATTTCAATTTGGATGTAATTGTGTAGATCCCCACGGTATTTCAAAGCTAAATGTAGTTCAGAGTATTTGATACCCAGCTTGGTCTGCAAGGTATGGAAGGTATTGGTGAACTCCAGAAATGCTTGGCCCCTCTCTTGCTTTAGTGTGGTCCATCTCATGTACTAGTCCTCATAGTTGCCAACAGGGTAATATTGTTCCTTTACCGCATCCACAAAAAAATACCAAGTGGGCTCGGCCCCATATATTCTAGACTCCTCTATGGAAATTTTCTCCCAGTAAGTTTCCCACCAATGTTTGACATGAGGGAGAGATTTAAGGAGTGCAAAGGTGATCTTTTCTCTGTCGGAAAAATTGTGAACAGAGAAATAACCTTCTAGCAGAGTTAACCATTTGTTTAGGGCTTTTGCATCTATCTGTCCTTTAAATACATAAATATAAAAATTAACTTGTACCTTGAAAGGAGAGGTGCCTCCAAAGTGTTTGTTTGATGAATATGCTCCCGTTTCTATCGACAGGCATTGAAGGATGTGGGAAAAATTCTCCATCATTTCATCCCTCTGTCACGTGAGAGCTTGCTCAAGCAACAGATTGATAGGATCATCTGCTCTATTGTTTTTCTTTTCTTCCACCATTAAGGGTGTCTTGGGTGTGCGAGAGAGATATCCTCAAGAGAGACAAGATTGAGACCCAACTTACTGTACTCGGTCGTCGTCGAGACATGCACTGAAAAAATGATCAAGAGCAGCCTGCTCTGATACCAATAATCCGGATTATTTTCGGCACGAAATGAGAGCGGATATATAATAAAGAAATGCACTTGCAGATATCCAATAATATAACAAAAATATATCAAAGATAAAACCATAAACATAGATATACAATAATAAATGATTTCTATTAATGAAATAAATGTACAGAGATTGTAAAAATGCAGCGTGAAAGACTCGCTAGAATGGTGGTAGCTTATCTCTGAGAAGAGATGTGAGGGCTACTCACATTCACTAGAAGATGATTACAATGAGGCTCTAAAGGAATTTCTACCATAAGCAGGAATTCCAAAAACCCTAGACATCCAAAAACCTAACCCTAGGAGATGAAGCGCCAAAAGTCATGTGGGCCCCGTTTGGGTAAGTTAGTACATCAACTTCCTGTGGTCGTAACTTTTGCATACGATCTTCATTTTAGGTGTCTGATAGCCCATTAGAAAGGTATCGTCGAGGAGATTCATTTTAGGCACAATATCAAAGGAAATTTAATATTGAAAACTTATTTTCCCCAAAAAACATCGTTTAGGGCCTCAAAATGACCTCAGAAGTTAAAAACTGCTAAAAATAGTAAATTACCAAAATTGCTAGAAAATGTTTTTGAGCCAGTTGGAAAAGGTGGGTGGCCACTGATATCCACCTAGATCATGGTGAGATAAAGCATTCACTCAATACTACTATATCTCCTCTTGATGAGCAAGCCAACTCTAGCATGTCTTTTGCCTTCACCAAAATGGTTTTCATGGCGATGACATTTTGACTTCTACCATCAAATCCTAGGCCTTCATGCTTGGCCCATAGTGTGACTAAGATGGGGTTCAAGATGAATTGTCTCCTCTTTCCTAGCCCATGTCCATAATAGCCCATTTTCCTTAGAAATTTTGAGCCAATACCCCTGATATGCTTCTCAAATTCACCAAGCTACTCTTGAGAGGTTTCTACAAAAGGTGAGGTTACTAAGGTGGCCTCAATCATGGTGCTAGCATATGCAGTGAAAATGGAAGGTTTCCTTGATGCTATGTTCTCTTGGACAACTACTTGAAGCATTACCAAGGTATTATCCTTCTCTTCCAACTCTTTCTACAGTTGAGCCATCATCTATGTGAACCTATCCTCTTTCTAGTTATCCATTTGGATGACATTCTCACCAAGGTATACAAGTTGTGCTCTATGCTTATCCTAATGTGTCCTCACTACAGCGAGGGAGTCTTGGTCTTCTTTAAATTTCTTCTTAAAAAATGGAAACAATTTGGTAGAAGTATCCACATGCTTCTCCATCTCTGCCATCCTCTAGTTCAACATCTTAACTTGTTCCTTCAAGCTCTCATTCTCTTCTCAAAGCTCGTCATTTTTGGCCCTTTTGTCTTCCAAATTATCTCTACTTTCCTTTACCATTTCGCGGTCTGCAATCTTTTTTTCACACTTCTGGAAGTGGTGTCTTGATCAAGGATGCAACTACTATAATACCATATGATCTGTAATCGAGGGGCTCATAGCCCACTCGCTTCACCAACATGGATCATGTGAAGAATTTGATTTATGAAATCTATCTCAGCCCTGTATCTTATGATAAAGGTATTAAATCTCTGTAGCCTACACACATCAATCACCCAGTTCTCTAAGTGTTGGCTATAATGCTCAATGCATTTCTGAGTGCAACCACTCTCTAGATTCTTCTTTGATCAACTCGCTCATTCTTATGGATTGCATCATAGTTAATGGTATCATATGGAGAGGCCCTAGTATGATACACAATACCAAGATCTAATTTCCCAATGAGAGGCATCTCGTCTTTGATATCAATTATTTCATTAGAACCCTAGATTCCAAACAATTCTTTCTCAACACATCATAAAATAACGCGTGCAACAATCAAATTATTATTTAATGAATGCATGATCCTAAAATGATATTGAATGGAGGTGAAAAAGATATCCATTACTAACTTAATCATCGCCTTATTCATTGCACCATCCATTCATTGTCCACTAAGTATATTCAACCTTTGTCTAGTAACTGTAGCATCGTTCAGCCATGTTAGTTACTTTCCATATGGCCAACTCTACTACACATAAACATTACTATACTGCAAGAATATCATTCAACATCCAAAGAAGAAATTGGACATGTCGAAAAGAGATAAAATGTACCAGTTATCAAAATGGAAATGCCTATACCATGAGCCAAGCCAATGAGGAAAAATTAGCAAAGGTTATAACTGACCTAAGGTAGATTCTTTGGAGAGCTCTAATACCAAATTTAGAGCTTGGGATATTGAGGCATTACACCAAATGCTCAAGGTGGTTTAGGGTTAGCTATTAGCACATCAAATAATAAATGAAACATATCATGGTTTCTCTATGAGTACAATGAAGAGTGGGTACTCTCCTTTGGCTAGAGCTCACACTCATATTTTTGGGCAACAAGATGAACCCTTGTGGAATCTATCTAGGCTAGGGTTCACACTCATATCATTTTCAACGAAGAAGAAGGGTGTGGAGGCTCTTGTATGCTAGGGTTTGAGTGTATATACATTTGGTTAGTAAGGGAACATTCAATAGTGCCCCCAGTTGCTAGGGTGAGGTCGCATGCAGTGTAGACAACAAATACATAAGGGATGGTATGCCTAGCTGGTGGAGTGGATTCATGTGCAATTTACGCAGTGGAATTAATTCATGGAAGTAAGTAAATAAGACATGGGGAGGCTATCTTCATGAGATATGTGCCCAACAACTAGTTAAATTCCCAACAACATTGAAAACCTCTCAACAAACAATCTAAATTCCCAACAAGATGGAAAACATCTCACATAGTATAATGAAAGAATATGCAACCAAGAAATCTTCCTCCACTCAAATTAGGTACAAATAAACCATTAGAGAGTTAACTAGCAAGCTTTAAAGGTATGCCTAGCTGGTGGAGTGGATTCATGTGCAATTTACGCAGTGGAATTAATTCATGAAAGTAAGTAAATAAGACATGGGGAGGCTATCTTCATGACATATGCACCCAACAACTAGTTAAATGCCCAACAACATGAAAAACCTCTCAACAAACAATTTAAATTCCCAACAAGATGGAAAACATCTCACATAGTTTAATAAAAGAATATGCAACCAAGAAATCTTCCTCCACTCAAATTAGGTACAAATAAACCATTAGAGAGTTCACTAGCAATCTTTAAATAAATACAATAGAAAACTTAACCACATCACATAGAGGAAACACACATTAAGGCATGACCTTTTTTTTTACCCTAGAACCCAATTGGGAAAACCAATCGAATGGTGCTCAATATTCTTCTTTCTACAAGTATGCAAGTTTTTACAATGCTCTCCTCTTCCATGGCCAAAATCCCTTCCGAAATGAGCGAGAGTGGAGAAATAGGGAGAGCTAGGGGGTAAGGGAAGGCCAACATCCATAACTCTTCACTTCCCATTCCTTAGCCTTCTCTCCTTTTTTTTTACTAGTCATCTT